>WUQG02036963.1:0-10806 GCA_011317285.2 Androctonus mauritanicus | reverse complement strand
ATCAACCTTCTTGGCCCCCGAAATGTTTGGTGAAGAAAATATGGCCCGCGGGCTATGATAAGTTGGACAGCGCTGATGTACAGCATTCAATGTAATATGAAAAGAATCCAATTTTACCATATTTTTTAAATGTTACTATTATTGCTTCATCTAGTATGTTTTACGGTTTAAATTATTGTAATCAGATTTTTGCTTATTTTGATTGTTTAATTAAAAATAAATGAATATTGCTGATAATCTATTTATTATCAAATCCTTTTATTAATAATAATCATTATTAAGGCATTGTTTGATATATATGTATTGAAATTTCATGCTTTTTTTTATCAGTAAAAATATGCAAATGATATATATATTTTGAGAATTTTATTTATTATCTTTTTTAGATTGCAGCTGAAGTGGCTGCTCCTTTAACTAAAACAGATGAAATTGTCTTGGTTGGTGGAGAAAGTGGTTTTACACATGAAGTTAATAAATTAGTCAGTCAACTTCCACCTACAGTACAAGCATTAACAGGTGTTGATATATCTAAGGTAAAATTTATTTATCAATAAAATAATTATCAAATCCTTTAATTAATTTTTTATATGTGAGAATTATAAAATTTTAATTATGATATTATATTTCATATTAAAATTGTTGCTTTACAAATCTTGAAATTATATTTTGCATAAATTATGTTATTTCAATAATATAAATATCATTTTAAAGATTTAAGATGAAGAGATATTCTGTATTTCTAAAGAGAAACTATCTCCCATTTGGATCTTTGTGAAACATAGAAGACTAAATACATTATAGTTGTTCAATGTCATTATCCCAAAAAATAGAAAGGGAGTTGCTATAATTGAAAATATTAAAAACTAAAATGCTTATATTACTAAAACTAATGGACATTAATTAAAGGAATTCAGAATGTTATCTACTCATTTGATTTTTATATCATCAAAACTGATTGGAATTAAATATTTCTATCAGCATAAGTATTGAAAGTCTCCTTAGATAGAATAAAAAAAATAAATTATTATTATAGCAAAAAAATATATTGATTAATATATATATATAATAATAATAATAATAATATATTTGGAATGCGATATTTTGATATAATATATCAAAATATTGCATTCCATTTATATTTATATAAATATAAATGCTTTTTATATTAACAATGCTTATATTTTTGATGCTGAAATTTTTTCCTTGAAATCTGTTTACGAATGGAATGCAGCATTGCAGACAAAATTTACTGTTTTCAAAGATTCTTCAATGAATTTTTTTTCTTCTAAAATAGTACTTCTTATGTCATTGAGCTTACCAAACAAAAACATCTGAATATTTTTGTTCAAAATTCTTAAGGCAAAATATTTCAAAAATCTTACTGTTTTTAAAATTTTTTGAAGCATTAAATTACTGTCTTGAAAACAGAACAAATAGAAATTTGGATATAAAAATGTACATCCATTATTATTTAATAATCATTTATCTCATTGATATCGTCATGAGTTTTTAGAAATACCAGAATGAACAACTATTTTCTGCCCTGAACATATTTACCAAATTTCATCAAAAGCGGTTGAATGGGCAGATTTTTTTATGGAAGTATGGAATAGTTCTTTATTGAAATCATTCAAATTATTTTGTATTACTACATTTACAAATATCATATTATTAAAAATTCAAAGATCATTTTGTTCTATTTTTATTCCAAAAACTCTACTAAACTACAAATTAAACATTTAAAAATAAAGCTCTAATTACAACTAAATTGCGATTAGTGCTTTGTTTTTAAGTGTTTATTTTGTTCAATAGTTTCATAAAAAGTTATAATTTTTAGAAGAAACATGAATACAAATTTTACAGCATTTTTTTCATTCAGTATTTCCAAAATTGTTAATCCAACTTTGATGATAAGGTTACCATAAGAATGTTAGAATATAAAAATTAAATAATATTTTTTATTGTAAACTGATTATACTAGCAGAGTATTAGTATTTAAGGATTTGACATAGCAAAATGTTTTATGTTATCAATATTATTAATTTTGGACATTCTTTGTTCCATATAAAATACTATATAATAATCACAATTCAGATAGAATTATGTTGGAAAATATTCCTAGACATAGTAGGATATATTGAAGTGATGTAAAAATCATATATTCTCCAATATGCAAGTGCTCCTTGAGTTACAAACTTAATTTGTATATTACTTATGTTTGAAATTCAGATATTGTTGTTATTTTGCCCCCCAAAAGTACTGAAATAACTTTATATATTCTATTTTATATTTCACAATTAGCCCAATTAGAAGATTCTTGTTTTAGAGATTTGAATGAAAAATTTAAAATATAAATCCAAAAGCAAGAATTTTTTTGATGTAATTGCTATCATGTTGAAATATTGCCATAATATATTAACTATGTTATTTTACATTTTATTGATTGCTTAGAGCATTCTGTTATCATAACGTTTAAAATTCTTGAAGGGATTTTGAAATTTTTTGAAATTTTACATTGATAAGTACAAATGTTTATAACTAGAGGAGCACATGTATTTTATGAAAGATAGATGTATTACTAAAAACAAATCCTTGTCTTATTTTCCTAATTTATTTATATTCATATAATTGTTAATAAGAAATAATCCATGATATACTAGTTTATTTTTAAGTTTAATTAGAAAGAATATTGTCAAAAAGTTGATGTTCTTTTAATGTTTATGCCTAATATCAATATTTTAGAGAGTTAAAGTATGCATCATTATCTATTAAACTGACAAAGAATTCTTTGAATACTAATACTCTATTAGAAAGTTATAAAAATACAAGATGCTCCATAATGATTGGACAAACCTGAATTTTTTGCATCAAAATAATTGCACATTAATATAACATTAATAGTATTGTTGACAGCTTTTCTATGATTGAAAAATATATCTAAAATAATTTGGAAATTTAAAATGCTAAAGAATATTTGTAATAGGATATTTCACTGAAAAATATTTTGTTTTTCAGGTGCTTACCAAAATCCCAGGTGCCAAATAAAATGTCAAGTAGTAAAACCTATCATTTTTGGCAATTTTTATTTACAGTGAAAAGAATATTTCTAGCTGTTGTGATTCATTCGATAAATAAAGAAAACAAGATGCAAGATATTTTGTGGTATAATGTCTGAAAATTAACTATTTTGAATTGGAAATGTAAAGAAAATTATAAATGATTAGTGATAAGTCAGAACTAAATCATCATCCAAGAAAATGAAGTTTTGCCTTAAAAGGCTCAGGAGTTTTTATTTGCTCATTTTTTTATTTTGATTTTTTCCTATTATCAAAATCATCTGCAAAATATGTTTAATCATCATTGTGCAAGATGAAAATATAAAGCATTTATTCAGTTTTTATCTTATGCTCATATAATTATTATAGTTGAAATTAAAAATTTTGTAATTATTTTATTATACTATTGTTGAAAAATATTTTCTATTATGCATATGTTTATCTGCATTATTATTTTAAATACAATTTTATAATTTAAAGTTAAGTATTAAGTTATTATATATCAATATAAATTCCAAAATGGAAATGTATACAAGTTGCAACAAATATTTATAAAAATATAAGTAGTTTATAGAAATCTTACTTTTGAGCTTTTTTTCTAATTTTGTATTTATACATAGTAGAATCTTAATTATCTCTGAGCTAAGAGATCCATCCAACATATCCTGTAATTATCTTCAGATTATAATTTAAAAATAAATTTTATATTTCATAATTTTATTTATAAATTTTTGTGATTTAAAATTCTAAATATTTTTTTTTTTTATAAAAGAAGAAATACTATAAATTAATATTATATTCCTTTGGCTCTATATAAAGTAAATACATAATAAATTGCTATTAGTTTTATTAAAATCAATTTATTTAATTCAAAAATAGTTATGTTTTAAATAAATTGGTTTTAGTAAAAAAAAACTTAGCAATTTGTTTATTATTTACAGGATATTTATTATGCATTCGAATCCAAATATTGCTAAAAAAGATAATCAAGATTATACTATGTAATTAGCTTTTCATGAAGAAGAATTATATTCATTTTTGTTTTAGATTTACTTAATTTAGTGAAAAGTATACTGTATTTTTGTAATTAATCTTGCCAACCGAAAAAGAGTGAAAATAGATATAGAATTGACTGTTCTTATCAAAAGTTTTAAGATATTTTTTATTATACAGTATTCACATGAATTGAAATCTTAGTATCTATATATTGACTTATATTAAATACTAAAATTTTTGCAGAATAGCTATTTAAAGAGGCTTTAAAAAAATTAAAAATGTATTATAATCAATTATACAATTATATTCTATGTGTAAAAACAATTTCTGAGAAAATTTACATTTAATATATAGATCCCAATAGTTTTGGATTCCAGTTTTTTTTATTGTTACTATGTAAATAACATTTTTTAAATCTTCCATGCATTAATACTTTCTTGTATTATCTATTGAGATAGAAGAGAAGACAGTTGCCTTGTATTTTAGCAATTTACAAATTTTAAAACTTAATTTTAATTTATATGTAACTACTTTTTAGTCAAATCAATTATAAATTTAAAAAAAAACAAATAGTTATTATTAAATTAGAAATGATTAATATTAAAATTATAATTAAAGAAATTAATAATAATTTTTGAGACAAAGCCAAAAAATAGAAAAAATATAACGTATGTCGGGAATTAACAGAGAAGTTTATGAAAGTACAATGCATTTTGTTGATTATTTGATCAGAAACAGTCTGCCATTAAGATACTTTGTCTGATCAGTGTTCATAAACAGTTCATATTGTATAATACTGTCAAATGTGTTTTCTTTATAGATGATTAAAAGAAAACATCACTGCCATGTTATTTTAAAAAAGTGTAGAAATTTAGCTTTAAATATTCATTGTTTGTAATCTAGCAAAAGTGAATGTTTGTGCTAAATGCTTTCTCTATATATATCATATTTTCATCTGCATTTTCAGTAATTAGCATATGGGATTATAAAACTTATATCTTATGGGAAAAGAATTTACAGATAGTAAAATTATTTCTCTTTTAGTCATGCACCTTAAAAAATTTGAATAGATCTGATTTCTTATTAAAATTCTTCCTGGCTTAACTCAGGGATTTCAAATTTTCTGTAAACAAAATTAAACTTCATATAAAATCAAACTGAAATTTAAGCACTTGTAACAAAAAATTAATCTTGAAATTTTAAGTAAAAGGTGCATGGCTGAAGTATTATTTTGTTTTTCTAAGTGCCATTTATATTTGTGATTATTGTTAAATTTTCATGTGGCACAAGATTTTTTTTTGTGTGTTATTTTGTGTCTGTTGTGAAAATTTATATTCTAGTCACCAGTTTGTCTTCTAAATGATATTAATTGTAGAATATGTCCAAAGAAATCAGCATTTTGTAATAGTATTAAGAATGTCATTTTTAAAAAGTGAAATGCCTTATAAATAAACATTTTTCATGCATTCAAATATGTTAAATTATTAATTTGAATAAATTTTGTTCTGGTATTTCCTGTAATTTAGGTTAAATCGAAATAGTGAATTTTTTTTTTATGAATTGTCAAAAAAATATTAGAAACAGATTAACTGGGATGAATGGATTTGATAAACGTTAATAAAATCAGTGATTTAAATATTTCAACAAACTAATATACAGTATTACTAAAGTTTTATCAAGTAACAAACTGGTTAAACGAGTCTTCCCATTGAAGTTTTCAGAATGAATAGCATGAAACTTTGACTTAAACTTATTGAAAATATCTGGATAAATTTTAATGATATACAGTTTAATGCATTTCATAAGTTGAAGGAGAAAATCTGCTTTTGTTGCATTGAATAAAATTTCAATGAACAATTTCATAAACTTTAATACTTTATTGTATACTTAAAAAAATTGGAAAACAAATAATTTTTTGTTTAATATAAAGTGACTGATTAATTTTATTCCATCTAAAATATATTAAATATTTAAAATTTAACAATTATACTAAGATCAAAAGCAATTTTTAAAGATTTGATGACAATTACTATATAAAAATGTAGCTGTACTTATTTTTAATTTAACTTTTTTTTTCTTACCTATAATTTTGCTACTTTTCCTTGGGATTGTACATGCATATGAGTGTTTTTGAATTATGAATATAATTCATGTTTATAATTCAAAATTTTGTAACTATAAACTATTCTTATATTTCATCCAAACATACCAAAATAGTGTATACTCTCTTTGTTCAAAACTAATAGGTGGAGATTCAATAATGCTGATTCTCTCATACTTTTGAATTCTGTATATAAAAATAGCCTAAAATATTATCAAAACAGTAATACAGTGCTGTATAAATAAATTGATGCATATACATGCTACAAGATATAATTAATGTTGTAAATAAGAACACATTTCTGCTGCTAAGATGCCTATTGCAGAAAAATATATTTGGAATGAACAGAAATTTGGCAAGTATTTCCAAGATCTGTATATGAGAGAATTGTTCATAAATCTTACACTATACTGTGTTGTGTAATATATGCTGTAAATGAGCCAATTAAAAATTTATTTCACAGATTTGAATAAAGTTTTGATTATAAAATGAGAGGTTTTTGTATAAGTTCCAACATCTTAATATGCTACTGTATATGTTATAAACACTTTTACAGCTATCCTTTTTTTTATGTGATAGACTGATTTGAAAAAATAACAAAAAAATAAGTAATTATAATACTGTGTAAATGAAAATTGTGTAACTTAAAGCTAACATTTGTGTAGAAGTGCTTGATTTCTTGATTTACACTATTTTCATTTACACAGTATTTCTGCAGAATCAGTTTATCGTGTAAACAGAAGGATTAGTATATATTGCCATGGTGGCCAAATTGCAGCTCTTTGGTATTTTCAGTGTAGCTCCACACCATAAAAGTTAATAGTTAATATGGAGCAAATATCTATTTAATTTAAAAAATAATTTACTTACTTATAATTTGTTTATTTATTGTAAAAAGTATGCATCTATATGAAATAAATGCATGTAAAATATATAATAAACAATTTTTGAAACTATTGTTAAGATTACCCAAAATAACTGATGCAATTCTCATTGACTTGGAAAGAAATTGATTGTGCCACTTAACTATTTAAATTCTCCTATATGACTCATAGTGATATGAAGCTTGGCCATGTCTGGTATATTGTTTAGAAAATTATATACACTCATCATGAATTTTAAACTTTGAAAATGAAATTATATGTGTATGTTCAGAAGTTTTTAATTCAAACTCTTGTGTATATATAAATTGCTATTATCAATGCAGTTTTAGATATATTAAGCTTAAAAAATATTGTTTTACAATAAAAATGAGTTTGAGCCAATATTTTAACCATCCCAGTTATTCTGTTACAAATATAGTACAGATGATATTTAAATACTGTATGATAGTGTAATTGATAAGTTAGTCATTCAAAAGAAAATTTTTCAAGATTTGTTTTATTTGAACAAATTTCAGTAACTTTAATTTGAAATCTTTAAGCAATTTTTTTTCATAAGATTATGAGCAGAGATTAAATGTCTGAAATAACATACAATCAGTTTTTAAACTTTTGTGAGTAGCCTATTAGTAGTAGCAAAATGGGACTCTGGAATTGTTGGCAGCCATGAAAGGAAAAAATGGGTTGTATTCATAAGTTTAGACATCAGACCAACAATATGAGAATATAAGAAAATGAGAGATTAGAAGGATTTTATCAAAAGAAAATATGATAGGACAATAGAGCCCTTTATAGCATATGAAGTTGGTCAATTTTATAACCTACCAAAAAAATAGTGTTGGTAATAATGCATATCTTACAACTTGTATTTAGAACATACTGATTTATGTAATCTTCTAAAAGCAAATTTTATTTTTTGAATAAATTTCTGAAAAAGTGGTAAAATTGATTGAGAAAGAAGCTGATGATAAAATATTGATTATAAAAACAGTAGAACCTAATTTTGAATTCAAAATAATTAGAATATAATAAATTATACCAATTCATAGTACAGGGTTTTTATAATTAAAATGATACTATTCAGAGCCATTTGTAGCTCAATCTAACATCCGTATCGCAGCAAATTTGGTAGGTGGGGCTTATCAAGACATGGAACCAATGATGCATTGGACAAAAGGTTCCATGAAAAAGTCGTTGAGAGGAGGAAATGTGCTTTTGTAGCCTAGATTGATTGGCTGTGTAGGATCCAAGGTAGGGTTTTATGGTGCAGTATGTAAAAAAAACGATTAAATAAATAAATTAAAACAGACATAACAAAATGGCGTAAACAACAACAAAGTCAAAACTAAGTTTTAGCAGATGTTTTTCACAATAAAAAGTAAAATTTAATTTGCTCAAATACTGATATGTTTACAATGTGAACATATCAGTATGATGTGTTCGATGTGATGTGTGTGTAGTACAATGTGAACATATCAGTTTTTTTTAACAATGTTAAAAAAAACTGGTGCTATTCTTTTGGCATATGCAGCAAAACGACGACATAGTCCTCTACTGCTATCTAGCAGGAAAATGCCCAAAATATAATATAGATTTTTAAATTATACTTTCTTCTCAGTTTTGAATTTTTCATATTTTTAAAAATAAAGTCCTGGAACTTTTTCATCATTCCTTGTAGTATCAATTCTAGTGTCAATAAAACACTTTAGCCAACATAACCGACTTAAAATTTATGGGTTCTCTGGTTTTAGGTTTCTGATGATTGTGACGTTAACTAACTTCTACATTAAACAAGGACTCACTGTACTGCAATTTGAGGAGGGAAATGCTGATTGCAATACAGTTATATAATTTTCATTGATCTGATTTTACTTCTGCTGTTAAAGTTGAAATATTTTTTTTGGTTAACATTGTTAATATATAACAATCCTGTTTGAGTTATTTTGCTTTTTACCGGGTGAATTATTTTAAAGATATAGAGAATTATTTTCATGATTTTTTAAACATGACTGAATACTGGACTGGATAATGAAGAAACAGAAGGCTGTACTTAAACATTTAGCCTTAGAAAAGGAAAGGAAGTGTGAGAAAAGCTAAAAGATTCCTATCAAAAGAAGTATGATAGATCACTAGGGAAAGGAGAGAGAACAATTAACACTATTTATTGAAATAAGACAGTTTGCAGAGATACAATTTACAGAGATGTTTAACAATAAAAAAAGAAAAAACAATTAAGATGCAGTAGATAAATATAACAAAACTAAATTAACAATAACCATAAATATAATAATTAAATAAATTAGATTGTGAAATAGTAACAATAATGATAAGTCAACAACAACAAATACAATATGAATAAGTTTTTTAGTAGTATGTCCATTCACACTAGAGATGTAGGAAGTCCTGTCTTCATAGTTCATTTAGAAGTTACAGTATCTGTTTGTAGCTGTAATTGTCTTCTCTTGGCTGCCTTCAAATTGTTTTCTCTATAATTGAGAAGTGCAGTTCCTGAAGTAAGTTGCATAAAACAGAGCGCCTAGAGCACCCAATTTTCGGGGAGATCAAAAATCAAGAATTTTTGTATTAAATGTATAATTTAATATTGTGGGTCCTAAATCTCTTAGCACTAAGAATCTCAAGAAATATAAATGCGCTACTAAGTTAGACTATTTCAAAGTCGCCATATCTGTATTATGCTGTACTACATTCACACTAACAAAGTTAATCCCAAAAAAATCTTTAATCCTGATCAAGTTTTGCTTTTGAACTGAACAGAACTAAAATCCCGATCAACTAGTGAGGAAAGGTATTAATACTGTTGATAGAATGAAGTTAACACTTTTTAATTGGATTGTGACGTCAGAGTGAAGGGTTGACTACCGCCATTTTCAAAGATTACAGTTAATGGTTTGATTACAGTTTTTCAATCCATAAATAAAATAGAAATCACAGATAATAAATCTAATAAAAAGACTGTAAATTGGGCAGACACTGAAGTTTATTCTTTGGTGAACATCTGGAAATCATATTTAAATGACCTCAGGTTGAACAAAGGAAATTTATATATTATGAGACATCACATCATCATTTAAATTAATACAATAATGAATTAAACTTTGTAGATCCAAATTCTGAATTCCCTATTCAAAGTTTTCCTGACTATTCCATCTATCAATTAAAAATTCAGTAATTAGATTGAAATGCAAATTATATTAAAGAAGCTGGTTGTCACATAAGTACTAATGCATGGTTCATTCAACAAAACTGAATTTTGCCAAAGTTTACATTACCTTTCAGTTTCTATTGCCAATACTTTCTGAAAGATTAAAAAATTATGTAACTGAACAACAACAAATATCTCTTAAAAAAGTTATTAATAACAATCATTTTATTACAAAGATTTGGCTGAATATACACAAAATATTTTGTAGAATTTTTCAAAATAAATTTTAATGATACAAATAAAGTTAAAATTAGCTATAAAATGATAAAAAAAAAATTTGGCAAATACAAATACTGATTAGATTCATGAAACAGCAAAATTATCCTGCAGAATCTCTCTAATCTTTGATATTCAAAGTTTCTTCAATAATTATATATATTTTTTGATCAAATATCCTGTAATCAATTTATTTAATTTGAGAGTATCTTTTACAATTGAGTATTAAAAACCTGAAATAGATCAAAATCTGACTCATTATTATGTTTTGTAATTTTAATGGTAATTTTTACCATTAAAATTACAAAACAGTACTTTATATGATCTTAAGTC
>WUQG02036952.1:0-10807 GCA_011317285.2 Androctonus mauritanicus | reverse complement strand
ACTAAGTTATTTAAAATAATTCAAAATTGAATTATTTTGTATTCGAATACATGTTTAAAATTTTACTTACGGATACGGAGTGAGAAGTCTATAAAATAACGTCTTTAAAAATTCTATTTATGATATTACCTGACGTACATTTTACAAAAAGAAAATAAAAGTAGTAACAATATGGAGAATGTAATTAATCAAATACCATCTAAGCTACATTCTACCAAACTATAAATGCCCAATATATTAAATAAGAAAACATTTATGAGAATTTTTTCTTTTATTTTACTGCCAAAATGAAAAAGCAGTAACAATTGTAACATTTCGGGAGGAATTTAAAATGGCGTATAAAAATAACTTTATATAAATTATATTTTTACAATAAATGGTGCTACTTCTCTATCACAAGAATTAAATTGACTAAAAGTAAGTGAGGGTATAAAATTCTTCATTGGCAAGCAATTTAATGGAGAAAGCATACCGATTAAGAATTTGATTTTAACTATATTTGTTAAATTTTCACGGTATATTAAGTATTCGACATAAATAGCCTTCCTTCTTTCAGTTTCATCTAATCAAGATATGTAAGGAATTAAATCGGAAATTCAGAGTACTACATAAAAATTCATATAATATTTATAGTTTATAAAATTAATTTTCTATTATTAGTTTAAATTTAATAATTGTTTCAGTATTATACCTTTGTCTTCCGAAAGATATTATATCATCACTTTTCACTTTTAATTTAATCGTTACTTGCTAGTAAAATGTAATATTTCTGCCTATATCGTTATCAGAAAAATCTAAGTTAACTTGCGTGCAAATGCACAATATTTGCTGACAAATAACAGAGATTCTCCTTTTTTTTCAACGAAATTTATAAAAATCTTCGCTGGAATATTATTTTACACGTATAGAAGCAAGTTTCCCAGAATTAGAAGCAAGTTTCTGAAAAAATACTACGATTTTACTTATAAAAATGTTTTCTATGGCTATAAATACTATATTAAAAACATATCTTTAAATATAGTATTGAGACTATTTTACGGAAAGGATAAGAAACGTACTATCCATTTAATTTTTGATGATAGAATTCCAATATGTTTGTTAGGAAGATGTTTTAGATATTCAAAAAAGCTGTTGGACATCTTGTTATTATGCTTATGATATATCATATCATTTATATTACCGAAAATGAAGAGAGAGACTGTCTCAAAAATAAAACAGATATTCTTTACAAGGAATGGTTTTTCATTCCTGAGTAGATAAATATTATCAGATGTGAACATTTGCATTTATTTCTCTTACTCCTACCATATTACATTTTACCATGTGGTTCGATAATATATTATGAATAACTTTGTGCTTTGGTTAAAACTGTTGATGCTTATTAATCTAACGAGATATTAAGAATCTTCAATATTTGACTTACTGTTTCATGATACTGAAATAAAACAAATTTTCATCGTTATTCATTTTATTGAATACGGAGGACGACAGAAAGAATGAAAATGCTAAAATAACAGATATAGTTAATTTTAATATTTAATTAGTTCAATTCACCCAATTAATTTTAATAAAATAATCAATACATGCGATTTTAAAACATTTTTTATAGATTAATTTTGAATATATTTCGAAAATTTAAGTGAAATTACTAAAGATAATTAAATATCATAGCATAATGTCATCAATTGCAAAAAAAAATAATAAAAAAATTTTTAAATAAAACCTTTAAAATGTTTAAATACTTACACCTCCACCAGGCATTCCCCTTGATGACTGAAATAAAATAAAATAAATAAATAAACTGGAATTTTATTTATAATAAATAAGAACACAAGAAAGAGAAAATACGAATTAAGGAAAGCATTAAATTATAATAAATTTTTACTCATCAGCTTTATACAAGAGCTCATCAGCTCTTGTTTAGAAATCAGAAGCGGTTTCTCATTTATTCTACGAATGTTGGTTTCTTTACATTTTACTTTTGATGGATTATTTAAATTTAAAATAATTCGTATTTCTGATTGTTTTTCTTAATGGTCTCTTCATTGCCCTTATCAAAAATGAACTTCTTAACAATAGGCAGAACATATTTATGATAATTTTGATTATGTCTGGATAACTTGTTTTCAGACATAAACAATCAAACAGCTTTCCAAACTATAAAAAATATGCAATTTTTAATTAAAGTTCTGAGTGCTATGGACGCATATATTGGTCGATAGTCCACCGAAATAATTTTCTCTTGAAAGTTCACACTGAAATAACACTCATTTAATTCTAAGAGAAAATTAAAAAAAAATTTTGGGTCTCAATATTTAATTTTATTAATTGAGATAGAACATATTTTATTGATTACCATATTCTATATTCAATAATCGATTAAGGACAAAATATTTTAATGGCATGTTTACCGTTTGACTGTACATGCAAAATATAATTATTCTTGAAATCAAATTTGGTTTTCATGAAAATTATGGAAAATATATTTATGAAAATTTAATTATGGAATGACTAGTCTGAAAAGCAAATTGGATATAAATTTAAATGCACGTCTTTTCTTTACCTTCTTACTTTTCTTTACTTAAATACGTTTCTAATAAAATGGATTTCTTCACAAAGATTGAATTTTTTTAAATGACCAGATGAATCAGACGAAATGACCAGATTATAGAATATAGAATGACGTAAAGAATAAATGTTCTATTCTTTCTGTTTCGCTTTCTTTTAGATAAATCTAGAACAGTGATTCTTAACTATAAAAAATTTTTGCCGAACACCAAAATCTGTAACATTTATATAAATCGACTTAGTCTTTAAACAATAAAAATATTCGTGCATATCTTAAAAATACCTTTTATTAAAAATTATAGGCAAGATATTTCATAATTTGGCAAAACTCCGGTGAAGAATGACAGATATGAGAAAGACAAATAAATCTAGAAAGTTCCAAAGAATACATATGCTCATGTATTTGTATTATAATTATGTTTCAATTGAAACGTTTTATCAATTATGGTTCAACTGAAAGGTTGTTTCAGTTGAAACATAATTATAATGCATGTTCCACCCACTGTGTACAACCATCAATTTTTCTTACTTTTCATCCAATACATGACGCGGTAGATGGCCACCCAGTATATCAGAGAATGGTTTTTGAAAATCAAAAATTATTTTGTTATTGATAACTTTAGAAACAGTGAAAATTTTAATTAAATCTATTTTTTATCACAATTTAAATATTAAAAATCCGGTTAAAAGTAATCTGTAAAAATCAAAATTTTTTCTAGAATTATAAATCAAACATCAAATTATATTAGAGAATGAAAATTTCTTATTCTTTTAACCAAATTTATTTATTTATTAAAATATATATAAGGAAAATATTTATGAAACATTACTTACGGTGCTATGCTGAAAAACAGATTATATATAAATTTAAAATGTATTTTCTTACTGTATTTATATGTAGAAATGAACTTAATAATTATTTTATTCAGTCAAGAATGTTTCGGAAATTATTATTCGGAAGAGATTCTTCCGAAACGTTTTTTGTTAAACTAATTTTATTAAAGAAACTTCTAATTGCAAGTAATCTCGAAACTGATTATAAAAAATATAAGCATTTTTTTCTAATATAAAAATTTTAATCTGTATTGTTTAATTCGGTTTTTAAACATGAAATATTCAGAATAAAAATTTCATTAAGTTACTTACGACAGTTTCCTACATTGAAAAACATATAAATTTAGCTTTGATATGTATATAAAACATTTTTATATAATAAAATATAATTCAAAAATATTTAGAAAATAAAAATAAGATTGTTGAAATGGCATCGAAATCTGTCTTTCAGAACATCGTGTTTGGAATTCGTCCCCTATTTAGTTATCAATAGATTGGAATGTAGTGCCATCTGTTGAGAAAAAGAGACATTTCTAGGATTTCGAAGAGATCTTTCCTTTGCCTACAGGATATCTGATACTATGACGTCATAATTTGGAATATCCCATTGGCAGTTGTCAAATATATCATTGCAGACTCAGACTTCAATCGCTGAACTTAGACAATTTTTAAGAAAAGAATCTTTCGATTACATAACTTCTCTACTTTATAAAATATTTTTAATGTTTAATTTTAAGTAAATAATGTAAAAATCTTATTTCCTAAAAATATTAAGTCAAAAAAAAAAATATTTTCGATAGGAGAGAGGGCAGCGAATGTACGGCAATGTATTTCCAGCAATCAGTAATTCCTGTTGAGTAGTTCTAAACAGCATCCGGATGGTCTAGTGGTAATACGTTAGCTGCAATGCAGAGAATCGGATTCGGTTCTGGCATCAGGATCTCCTGAAAATGAATTCTGGATTCTGGCCCTAGCCAACCATTTCCATCATCCACCATCCGGCTCTCCTCTACAGGTATGGATGCAGTTGCTGATTGCAATTGAACCCTTAGTAACTTACCATGGATAGGCTGCTGTAAATTAGCAAGTCAAGCCACTAAAATAATGGAGTAACGTAGAATAATAATGCATATCGGAGTACTACACACTTTTTACTAATTATTAGGATCTGATCATCATATTTACTAGCATTTACGAAATGCGTCTGGCCACCAAAACCAAGTCAATTTGCGATATCATCGATGTTACGACATTGCTACATTGGTTTACCCAGCAGCACGATGGCTTCACTTGCGAGTTATTGAGCAAATTAGCCATCCCTGATTAAAAAGGGCTTGAAAATACAATAAAAATATTTCCAAACCGAATTTAGACTTATCGAAATGGAGAAATTCAGGTTTTTTGCCACAAGGAATTTAGTTGCAGTTTAAGTTTTAAGCCATAAAGGTTTACATCAACTTTAATTACTTACTGCACGCGGTGAAATCATGTTGTTCGGTTAGCTATCTCGTCTTTGTTAGGAATTATGTTGTTTGAGTAGCGTGCTGAGACAAATGCATTAAAAGGAGTGATTTAAATGAAGAAAGTATCGTATTTAGTCCCAACGCAAGAAAACGTAAACGTGATCCAAGTCTGTGGAAGTAAATTGAGGAAAAATAAAACAAACTGCATTCTTTGCTAAGTATGGAACAGGGCCTGCAGCAATATTGACAGAGTATTTGTAAGTGCAATATCCTCACAAGATACATATGGAAGAAGCTTTTGCCCATCTATACGAATAGTGACAAATAGCGGTAAGATAACTTTTTTCGTGTTCTGGCATAAAATTTATACTTAAGATTATATCTCGTCCACGAAAAAATGCAAAAAAGTTAAATCAAATCAGTATAAAATATTTTATTTCTACTAGAGATGAAGATGTTTCCGTATGTGCTGCTTCACTTTGATCCATCATTGCGTGTGAGACCAAAAATGTTGGACATATAGCAAATTATCGGTTCAAAAGTAAAACCGGAGATCTGAACGTAGAGGTGGAAAACATATTAATTTTGATGCTGAAGGTAGGAAGAAAAGTATACGAAAATATATTACGTTTTCGCTGCCGTTCTAGTCATTAAGAGCGAAAAAATCCCCACAGAAAATATCTTCCTCTAATGCATAACATTAGAAAAATGTGGAAAATGTTCATAGAAAAATATAAAACGGAGTACATTTATAGCCTTTACTATATTGTGTTTGTGAATGATTTTAAGCTTGATTTTGGAACGTCAATAAAAAATATCTTTTCATTCTGTGTTAGGAAAAAATTATAAATAAAGTTAGAAAAAATAATTATTAAAAAAAAGATCTTGATAACCGAACTTTTCCTTCATAAACATCGAAGCAAAAGTTTTTTTTTCACTTTCAGGGAAAAATCCACAAGAGAAGATGCAATCACAGAGTGTTATAAACTTAAATAAAATCAAGAATATAACGCATACTTTCTTTGAAAGCTTATTATTCGCATCAGCAATGGCTGTTATGCATAATTATAGTTTTCCATCTGGGCAAAAACAACAATCAACCAAAGGATGATATATTCTCTTATACTTAGAATGAAAATGAGGCAGAACGTGGTCATAATGAAATTGCAGTGCTTTATACGACTTATAAAAATAAAACTTATAAAACTAAAACTTATATCTTCAAAAGAGAAAACTAAGTTTTTATAAAGATTCATGCAAAGGACGAAATAAAAATTACACCTATTGTGTATTCACAAAATAGATGTAATTTTTATTCTGTGGCTCAGAAGGTTAAATCCTTCTGTAATTTAACTTTCACAGAAGGATTCTTCACAGAACCCTTTTCCTCCTTCACAAAAAAATTTAATCTTGTATGGAGGAATTGAAGGTTCTTCACCAAATGTTCTATCTTCTTCTAAATCTGAATAAGCCATCACACAACTCCTGAGTTGTGTGAAGGTTTATTCATATTTATAAGAAGATAAAGCATATTTTCCAAGAATAAGCATATTTCATATTTTCCAAGATAAAGCATTTCCAAGAAAATAATCTAACCTTCCGAACCACAGCTCAGAAGAATTTAACCTTCTGTGACGGTTAAATCCTTCTCTGTGAAGATTAAATCCTTGGTGTGCCAGAGCACAGAAGGATTTAACCTTCACGTTTTATTCATATTTACAAAAAGATAGAGCATTTGGTGAAGAAGTGTCAAGCTTGAAGCAAGTAGGTATAATTTTACTCCCGAAAGAATATTTGGAATATTTATCTAAGATTGAAAATCTTTTTAGTATAAAAAGCAGCGGAGTAATTTGGAGTGGAAAAGATTTGCACATAGTGATGTGAAAAACAAATAAGATTTCTTGATTCCACAGGCAAAGGTCATCGAAATTATAAAGCGAAATGTGAGGATTAAGACAACATATTCTGATTCGTCTTGTCGCCACAAGATTGAAAAACATGGGACAAAACTGACTCGTGTCTCACTTCAAACATAAAAGCAAAAGACAATATGAAGCAAACAAAGAATGTAGATGTTTTGAAATTACTGGAAGGTTTGAGGACTAGTCCAAAGTGTATATATATATATTATTTGTTTGGAATTTACTGTATTAAATTAATTAAATACATCTTAAATTTTTAACTAAAAGTGAAATGCTTACCACGCGTTCATCGTAGCCACCCTATTAAAATAAGAAAATTCATATTTTATTCTTTGAACAAATAATAAATTAAATTCATATAATAAGAAAAAAGAACAAATCAGACTCAATAAAAATGATATAAGTTAATAATTAATATTTAAAATATTCTGTTAACATTCTCCCAAAAGGGAAAAATTAAAAATAAAAAAAGATAGTTAAAGAAATTATATTTATCAAGAAGTACAACAAATTTTCAATAATAAATTGTCAAGTAAAATTATCATGGAGAGATTTTTATATTTATGATATTAAAATAACATATGTGTGAAAAATAGCTTTATTATTTACATAATCTTTACATATTCTATGATATGTAAGTAAAATTTAATTTATACGTGATATATGATAATAAGTATTGACTATACTATCTGAATGAATGTTTCATTACAATAAAAGACTGATGCTTAATTAAGTATTAACAGAAAACATGATGACGTTATCTTAATCATCTTTTATGTTAAAATATTTAAGAGAACGCACTGCAACTATTTAAGAATCCAAATTAATTCTACTAATAAAAGAGAATTTTTAATGTAGTTATACATAAATTTTGTGATTCTAAGAAATTTATACATTCTTAGAGAATAATTTCAGTAAGAATGATACGCAAAACGTTATCCACAACAAATGAAGGTGTGATATAAAAAATATTTCATCAAATATACTAAACTTCTTATCCAAATAATTGGCTGATAAAGGAAATTATGAAAAATTACTAAAATAATTTCGTTAATCGTAAAATAATAATAATAATTAAAAAAAATTATAAATATACAAGACAATATTAGTTGTATTTTCTAAAGTTTTCAGTCTTTTAATCTGAAAAACTATAGTTTTATATTCATTTTTAATTATGGGCACAGTTTCTTGATCCAAGTAAGGCCTATGAAAATCTTCAGTTTACTGGAGTTGTTTTTAAGTAAGATGGCAGCAATAAAATATTTTAATGATGTTATAATTTCCATCTAATTTAAAAACAATGTATGCATACTTTTGTTATAACTGGATGAACATATAGATTTACAATATATCTTGCATATAAACAAATGGCTAGGTGCATCGCGCTGCAGTCATAACTGTTCTATTTTAGAGAAAAATTTACATATCTATGATAAAGAAGATTATTATATATTTTTTTGCCATGAAAATCATGCGCAGAGAATAAACTAAGCTGCTAAGGATGTTGGCCAATAAGTTTTGTAAGATTGTATTATATCAACAAATTATGTTTCCCAAAAAATTATTAAGTTTTTGCTTCAAATATATCAAAATATCCGAAAAAATTCTATTTTTATTTAATATAGGATTACCAGTTCACAAATGCAATAAATATCTTTATAAATAATTAATCTCCTTTCTTAGAATGAATTTTTTCTTTATATTGATATAAAGTCTATGGTCAGAGGTAGGAACTCTTGATTGAATTTCATAAAATTCGATCAAATAATTAGAAAGTTATTACTATTTTCTCGAGTTTTTACTGAATAGATCTAGTCCTATAGAGATGGATTTTCTTGCTATCAATGTGATATAAAATTTTGAATATGATCTTGTAATAGTTTTCAAATATTTTAATAAATCATTCATAACTCACTCTACAAGTCAAAGAAAGTTTTAAAGCTTTCAATTGGTTTTATGTTATTTATATAAATCTAAATTTTTAGTAAAATCCAACACGAATAAATAATATATTCTAGGTACGGTTTTATAAATATCAGATAGATCATCGTAGACGTCATCATAACCAGAGAAAAAATATAACATTACATACTACGGATTAAAGGCGTGACACACTGAATGCGACGCGAAGCGAGGCGGAAGGAAGCAAAGATAACAGAAAAATTTGCATCCTTCGCTTCGCGTTGCACTGCGCCGCAGCCTATCTACATTGCAGCCGAGTAATTTCTCGTGTTTCATTGATTTGCCGATAGAGGTCGTTTGTGGAGTATGGTTGATTTGTTTTATTAGAAAGAAGTGATCTATTATCTAATCATCAAGTTTTTTTAGTAAGGTTTTTACTTTAAATAAAAAACTTACAAAAAAAAACAAACAAAAGAGAATTATCTTATCTGGGATAATTAAAATTTCACTAATTTCTTTCCATGCTTTTTGCTTGAAGTTCTAATTCCGGTATTCTTTTAACTTCAGGTCATGTAGACCTGGCCTTTTTTGTATTTCTAAAAGAAATTTTATATCTCAATCCCAGCAATACGGTCTTGAACTTCCGCCATTTTCCAATTATATAAAACACTGTTTTCTATTGGGTGATTGCTTTCTTCGCGTCTAGCCGCGCCGTATTGTTCGAGCGTGCTGATTGGTTAAAGTTCAATTTTTTCATCTCCTTTCGCGCGGCTACGCGCGTTAACTCGAGCAGCCGCATGAAAAAGCTAATCCAAGACACATTATATGCGAGTAACTGCGCGAAGTTGCTTTCTTGCGCTTCGCTTCGCATCGCGATCAGTGTGTCATGGCCTTAATTAAACGCTAACGATAGAAACCAAAGTTTCCCTACATAAATGTTTTTGATTAGTAATTTAATTATCAATGGTCTGCGAATCAGCATCTATATTGTGTGTAAAACAATCGTATTCATCAAACTGTTAGAGGGAAACTGTAGAAACTTGAATGTTCTTCATTTTTATGTTGTAGAAGATTAATTCTTATTAATCAATTAACATATATATGAAAAGAAAAATCGCTATCACAAAATTGATATGATTTAAACGATAAATAGTTTGATAAAAAATAATTATTCCCTCAAGTGGAAGAAGATTTTTAAAAGTAAACTACATATTATTTCACTGTTTCTATAAATATAGAAAAAATGTATATACCGAACGATTTTTTATTTAATATTAAAAGTATAAATAATTTACTTACATTACCACTGTGATGAGCATTACACACCATCACTGAAAGAAATAATTTTCATTTCGTTATTGAAGGTAAAAAATTATTTTCATTTTATATTATGAAACTAAATAATGAACATTTGTGTGAAATTTATATTACGACAGTAAAATCAATTCTTATAATATGCCTATGTGAAATATTTATATTTCATACAGTCAATATAAAAAGCTATACCAACTATATGTGTACATGAACTGTTTCATATTATAAAATATTAGAAAAAAGTGGTGGTTGAAACGAAAGCAAAAATCACATAACTATAATGAATTAAAACCAAAATATGAGGAAGGGATATATATATATATATATATATAGCGTAGTAGAAACTATCCTTTTGACAAAATAATGTCAAAAAGAAAGAATTTTTCTCCACTTTCAAATTTCAATACTAAAAACGAAAATTTTATCATGCGAAAGTGAAATATTTTCAAGTAAGATAATAAATTCATTTATCGTTATCGCCTAAGATATCAGATTTACCTCTCATATAAATGACCGGAAATATAAACTTATACTACTGTATTATAACGACGAAAATCATCTCCGAACTCGTGTAGGGAATCCAAACATCCTTTAGGGAATTCAAGAGGGAATGGTAAAATGGCATCCATTGTTACGTTGCAACGGCATCTGCCAATTCTGTCTTTTTAGAGTAACTACAATATCGATGTAATTTTTCATCCTTAATTATTAATAACAACAAATCCTTTTGGTGTGGCAGCATCCAAAAATTACCTTTCTAAAGATACCCTATTTATAGAAATTTATAGAAAAAGGGACATCCGG
>WUQG02036941.1:0-10807 GCA_011317285.2 Androctonus mauritanicus | reverse complement strand
TAAAAAGTAAGAGTTTTTGTTTAATTTTAATTTTTCAGTTAATGCTTTGCATTAAGTAATAATAATAAAAAAAGTGGGACCTTGAAGGTTTGTAAATGATGATCTCGCCACCTTTAAATTGTTATATTGTTGTTTGCATTATACTAATTTATCACATACTACTAGACACTGCTCTTTATGGTGTATGACATAAAGACTATTCTCTAACTAGCACTATTGAGCAGACCAAGAAATACAATTTTGTAATACAGTAGAAAATAATAATTTATTATTTATAGGAGTGCTTTCAGTTTTTTCACCATCGTCAGCTCTAACGTCAAAGTCAAAGTAATGCTCAATAGTGATAGTTAGAGAGTATCTTTATAAAATGTAACAGGATACATGTTTTACATTTTTCACATATATCTGATAATTTTTGAGAAAAATGCTTGAACCATAGAAACATGGGCACCCTGTATATGGTATAAAATATAAATAAGCCAAGTAATCTCTGCAATTATGTAAATTAGCATCCAAAGTTTATATAAGATTTTGAGAAAATATAATTATATTTTATTATTCATAAAAAAGCATAAAATTTTATGATGGATGGAAACTGAAATGATAATTTTTTAACCAATTTTGTTTTTGCATAAAATTTATGACAGTCTATTTCTGAGAAATCTTTTCTATATCAAAAGGCCATATTTTTATTTAATCAAGATCTTGTTATGTTATATCTGAGAATTTAATACAACAGAATCTATATTCTTGTTGGCATACTAATTTTGAAGAGCTTTATTATATAAGAAATTAAACAAAAATAAAATTTCAATAAAGATAATTATTTATTTGGCAAAGTTAATAACAGAATTAAAAAAAAACAAATCATTTAATGATTTGTTATAGTTCTTTCCTTAAGTCTCAGATCTATGACACAAGTCATCATCAGATTATCAGTTCACCAGTTATCAAATTTCCACTGACAGGAAACTATATATATAAAATTAGGAAAAAATATTGAGATTGGAGTTATATTATGAAATAAAGGCAAATTTAACATTTGCAGCAAATATGCAAATGATCAGAGGTTTCCCTTCCCTAGATTATAATTTGAAAAGAAACAAAAAGAAGTTCTAAAACTTATTGATTTATTTTAATTTCAAATGAAGTAATAGCAACATTTATAATACAGAGAGTTCTCAATGCCATAATCATTGTACTTATGACAGTGATGTAATCAGTAAATTCTATGACTAGTTAATGCAATTCAATGCCCCATAATCTGATATATGGAAAATGTCCAGTTTTATGTCTGATTCTTGTAGTTTTGTGTTCTTTATGTTTATTAAGATAATATATAGTGGCCTAGTAAAATTTAGTTGTGAAAAATTCATGATTTTTGGATATTTCTGACTGCTGACCAAATAAGACTTATGACAGTGGGATTCAAACTGAATCCCATTGTAATTCAAGGACTTCCGTATGATTATTTTTTCTAATATTATAAAAAAATCACAGCAAGCCAATCTGTAAAATACAGGTAGTTCCCAGCTTTACAAACTAATTCATTCCTGGAATGAGCTTGTTAAGTAATAACACACAAACTAAGAATCAATTTTCCATACACAATGTTAAAACCAGGAGTTCCATTCCTACAAGGAAATCTGACCATAATAAAATTAAATAATGATCAACAAAATCAATAGTTTATGATTAAACAATGATTCATTTATCTAAATAAATGAAAATACAGCTTTTAAAATCAAGCAAATTATAATAAGAAATTTTTTTTTTATCATATAAATGCAATAGTTAAAAAACGCTTGTTTTACAGTATAGTTTATAAACAGCTCTAAATGCAAGTATAAGATTTATTACGTATAACGTTTTCGGACCTCAATGGGTCCCTCGTTAGTACATTCACATCAAAAGAACTTAACCTTTCTAGAACAAAGAATATTAGAACACATATTGTTACATTTGCTAAATATGTTCGTTTTCAAATTTTTAAATTTTAAAACGTAAAGAGTTTAGAACATAAATATCAAGTTAACAACGTTAAGGGAATAATTACAGTTAAATATTGTAGTATATAATAAATGTAATATAAAAATAAAAGTATACACATATAAGAAAACATAAAGACAAACACTTATAATAGTTTCTCATAATCTTTAAAAATTTAAACATTTTTAAGTGTCCTTTTTTTAAGTCCTTTCTTAATATAGGGCACTCATTTGTTTATTTCCTTACTATGGTTGTACCTGTGGGGTGTGAGGGTCCAGTCCATGTGCATCATTGTCCTTAATTTATTTATTTCTAATCCTACACCATTTCCATGACATGGGGAGCATAATAGGGGTATTACTGTTGATAACATCAATGGTACGTCCTATTTTTTCTATTTGCATAGCTTCTTTCATCTTCAGCTCTTTACAATCTCATACAGGTTTCAAGAGAGTTGCCTCTGCCCAGTTGATGGTGATTGTATGTTCATAGGCTTTATACGCCAGTGCAGTTGTCAGTCTGGCCACGGCTATGTCGGCTTTATGTTCCTTTATCCTTCTCTCGAGGCTTCTGCCTGTGCTTCCTATGTAGTACTGCCACTTATTCTGTTCCATATCATAAAAGGGGATGGCATATACTCCGGGCCTCTTGTGTCTTGGGACTGTACTTTTATCATTTCTGAAGATATTAAAGGTACTAGCCCCTCTTCTTAGGGCCATCCTATATTTCCCGTGCTTAATATATTTACGTAGTATTTTGTCTGTACAAGTAGATATTGAAAATGGTGACTATATCACAACGGTATATAGAAAGCCAACATACACCCTGGTAATAATACAGGCATGGTCTGCGGATCCTATATCCTATAAGTTGGCAACTTTCCGGTTTATGCTTGCCCGGGTTCACACACATATATAACAAAATGGCAAGACAAAGCCCAAGAGTTGCAATATATTTTTGTGCTTGGACAAAGATATGTGTTAAGTGTTGAAAAATATGTGATAAGTGAATAATATGTGACAAAAATATGTGATAAGTGTTTAAGTCTTTATGTTTTCTTATATGTGTATGCTTTTATTTTTATATTACATTTATTATATACTACAATATTTAACTGTAATTATTCCCTTAACGTTGTTAACTTGATATTTATGTTCTAAACTCTTTACATTTAAAATTTAAAAATTTGAAAAATGAACGTACTTAGCAAATGTAATAATATGTGTTCTAATATTCTTTGTTCTAGAAAGGTTAAGTTCTTTTGATGTGAATGTATTGACGAGGGACCCATTGAGGTCCGAAAACGTTATACGTAATAAATCTTATACTTGCATTTAGAGCTGTTTATGAACTATACTATATCATATAAATGTTAAAGAATTTTTATTCTTCATTATTAATGAAAGATAAGTAGATGAACTTTAATGCAAAAGAAGTACTATCTTAGTCATAATCTGGAAGTTATTTACATAATATGCTGATAAATCAGAGGACACACTACTATTGCTTCTTGGCCATCATTTTGAATTTTCCAACTTTGAAGAAGATAACAGAGTTTCTGCTATAAAAACCAATTGTATTATATTTTATAGTTATGATATAAGTTTAAATGCCTTTTTATAAAATGTTTAAATTTTATTTATTACAGTTAATGTTCATATTTTTTATTTTTAATATTTCATATATGGAAAAATTCGCAAATTCAAGAACTCATAATACAACTACAACCTGTATTTACAGTATATATATTTTTCAGCTATATTACATTTCAAAAATAACTTAGAAGTAATAAAAAAATATTAAAAGCTTTCTAAAATATTGAGATTTACATAAAACATCAAACTTTTTCAGTCTCTATTAAAAAAATACTGCATTTTAGCAAAAAACTCACATCAGAAAAGACAGCTTGCATAAAAAATATTTGTCTTTTGCATTATACAAAATATCATTACATAAAAATTAAATCATAATTAAAACTAAAAATTTACATATTATTATTATTTATATAAAAAGTAATAATTTATGTAATAATTATGTTATTATTATTAATAATTAAACATAATTATTAGTAATAATTTATGTTTAATTTATATAGTGATTTATAAATCACTACATAAATTAAACATAATCTGATCTTATAAAAAAAATTTTCATAGGTAGAAATGCTATTATAGTAGGTTCATGATTTATATGGTTTTGATTTATCTGGTTTCAGATATATGCAGATGTGTGAATCTCTTTATTTTTGTCGAATTTCCATAAAACATAAATGAAAAAAATTATTAAACAATTTATTTTTTGCAAAAATATTACTTATGATCTTAAATTTTTTTTTATCTATGCTTAAAGTAGGCTTATAAATTTCACTTGGCTATTTCATTTACTAATATGCCTATTTGAATATATCAGATTTAAATATTATTGGATTTATGTAGTTTTCAATTTATGTAAAAATATTTTGGGTGAATTAACTGCATAAGTCAGAGACCTATTATATTAAATTTTTTTCTAAATTATGAAGATCTAAAATGAAATGACCACCAATACATTACCAGAAATGATAAACTATAAATACTATTAGCACTATGGCAGGAAATTCAACATAATAAAAATTCAAATAAAAAATTATTTGAGTTTTTATTATGTTGAATTTCCTGCTGTAGTGCTAATAGTATTTATAATTATGAAGATATTTTTAAATAAAAAAAATTATATTTATTATAACTTCAAAGCAATTATTAATATAAAATAAAATGTCTGTATTTTAATTTAGTGAAAACAGATTTGTTTCACATTAATAAAACTATCAAAAGGTTTTACAGTTCATAATATCATTGCTAGAGACAGTGTGATCAGAATATTTTCTCAAAATTAAGATGAAAAGTTTTTAAACAAAAAATAAATAATTTTTAATAATAAATCATTTATATAAAGCAAGATTACTATAATTCAATGATTAAAAAATATTTGTTTATGTTAAAAATCAACAGAGATTCTGTAGTACAAAGTATTGATGCTAGAGAATCTAGGATTGGAATATTGTTTCAACAAAGAACAGCTTAGAACAAAAAATAATTATACTAAACAAACAATGATCTTATTTATTGTTGGTAATCTTGTAATAATTGATATAAAAAAAATTTAAATTTGGATATGTATATCTAATCATAGTTGAAGATTTATTCTTGAATTAAACTTAATTTATCAATTATTATTATTGATTTCTATGGAAAAGGGACTTTAAATTTATGAAATTTTCAAAATTTGTGAATTTTTTAAATAAATTAATTACAAAAATCAGACAGTGATATCATTTTTTTTTTATAAATCATTGAATTCATACAATAATTATTATTACAAAAGAATACAAAGAAAAAGAAGTTTTTATTTTTCTATATACAAATTTATCTCCTAATATTTTTTAATTTATTATGTTTAGTTAGTTTGTTTTTATTTATATTTTAATATAAAATAAACAATTTTTATCTTAAAAAAATATATAATCAATGAGTATATAGATAAAAATATAAGAGGAAAAATTAAAATTTATATAATCATCAGTTTATTCACTAAGCATAATTTATTGACAGTTTTTAATTAAAGTTATATGTCAAAAAATGAATTTAAAAATATCAATCTGATGTTAATCTATTTATTTGTAAGACTAAATAAATTGCAAAAATTAAATAAATGAATTTTTCTGATATGCGTAAAATTTAATAATATAGAAAACAAAGCAAAATTCATTTAAAAATATACTTTAATAAATCTATTTATTCAAAGTTCAATAAACAGGACTGCCAATTAAATAGATTTTGATATTGCTTTCCTACCCCTTTCTACAATAGCAATAGTACATTTTTTCCACTGGTCCACTTTTGATTTCATTTAAATTCTATGCATAATATTCTGTACAATTATATTACATTCCATTGTTTTATAGCAATTATATTGTTGTATTGTTCTGAGACAAGTGACATTATTTAAAACAATATAAAATGAGACAAATTTTTCCCATATATAGAATGTTATAATAGGTTAAATGATTGTAGACAATCAACTTTATAAAGAAAAACAGATATATTTTTGTAAATTTTTATAAGTATAGAATAAATATGAAATCTGACAAACCAAATGACAATAAGTACAGTAGGTCCTCATTTAACATTTCATCATTTAATATTGTTTGATATTATACTGCCAGGAAAAATTAATTTAAATTAGTTAAAAAAAATCAAAAAGTTTAAGGCAGCAAAACAAAAAAAAAAGTTCTATTTTCTTACATTTTCCTTTATAATAAAGAGAATATGAGATAAAAACCTATAATTATAGAAAACAATCATATTTTATACGAGCACTAACTCGAATATATAATATTGTTTATGAACAATATATTAATTTAAGTATACAGCACATAGGACATTCAACTGGATTGAGTGGATGCAAATGCTTTACCTTTCCATTCGAGGACTCAAGATCAAATAAAGAACCTATCTATTAGGAAATATATATGCTAGGTCAGTGGAATTTTTGGTTTCAATGTCATGATTTTCAGAATTTTAATCTCGATGTTAAAAGAGGGCTCACTGTACTTCCTTTTGAATTACAGCCAGATTATTTGGCTCTAATTCAAAAGCCATAATTCTGATATAAGCAATTAAATATACTCAGAAGCCCTCTAGCAGTCAAAAGATTTTATTCAAACGTTTTCAACGCTCTTGATGTCTTTGTCAGCTACATCAGAGTGGGAAACCAACTGACCTAAGATAAACAAACAGGACAAAGATTTAAAGGGTCAGCATACATCTGGAGGCGCACCCCTCTTCATCTCCCACTAGCAAAATATATTATTGTTACGTGCCTTACATACCTGGAATACATTACGTATATTACAAAACATAACAAAAGCTTGTAAACATTTTGTCTTGTTTATAAACAAAATTACTACAAGGTAAAAGAATTTCTTACAAATATCACATTCGTCACGAAAGAAAAATCTACAGTACATGCACACGTACAAAAACATAAATTTAATTTAGTAGGAAGTAAACAAAAACAAAAATAAAAATTATTAAAAATAGAAATAGAGCATCCTCAACGGGAGATCTAAAAACAGAACCTTAGGGTATCCGCCGTCAGATCTCCACGCACTAAGGATCGTTTCTGGTTCCATGAAGTTAATAAAGAGGAGGGGGAGTTCTGTGATTAAGATTTCTATTGCCTCGATCATGTTTCTGTCCCTGTTTTTTCTTTCGGTCGGATAATTCTCGCTTTTTCCCATTTCACTTCAACATCGTGGAGTAGAGATCTTTGGTTTAGCGCAGTGGAGAGTTTACCATATCTGAGGTCCGCTTTATGCTCCTTTATTCTATTCTCCAAATTCCTCTCCGTATAGCCTACATAAAATTCCTCCTTATCTAAAGAGTGATTAGTTAGCGGGATTTAAACAGAAAGGGAAGACAATCTAGTAAATCCGGTGCCTTTAGGTGTGTTGACCAAGCCCTTTGGATAGAAAAATTTGCCAAGGACATCGGCGATCTGGCGAATTGTACTCTATGTTTTAGAAGGAATCCGACCATTTTCGAAATAATTAGGAATGACAAGGACAGGTATGAAGATAAGGTCAGAGGTGGAATGTATGAAATCCCTCTAACTAATCACTCTTTAGGTAAGGAGGAATTTTATGTAGGCTATAAGGAGAGGAATTTTCTGTAACTCGGATTGACTGTTCTGTTGATTCTCACTCTAGAATAAAAAGTCCAACAACATTATTTTAATCGGCGATTTACTGATGCTGAAGAAAAAGAAGAAAAAACTAATTTTCCCATATTTTCTCTAAATTATCTATGATTTTTTACCATTATCCTCCGTTAATTTGATACTGTATTTTTAATTGATAAATTCTGTTATTTAGATATAGACTTATTTTGAAAGATATATAAATTCAAAAACTCGTAACAATAAATAGATTTAAGATTCTTTAGAACTTTTAAATATATTATGAAATATAAAATTTTGTTTAAAATTTTATAGAAAATATTTTAATGTTAATCGGAATAGTTATCAAAATAAATTTATGGCCATATAATATTACTAAACTGAAAATTGATTATTGATATCAATAACCTTTCAGATATCTTAATAAAAAGGCTCGATATTGGAAAGATCGAGGAATTCCATCTTCAGTAAATGGCGTTTGGGATATTCCATTAGGAATATATAAATTTATAAACAAGGTAAGATTTATATTATAAATAATGATGTTTATTCTAGAATATAATTTTAATACTCTATTGAAAATATTATTTAAAAGTCTGTATATTTAGTCTATGATTAAAACAAGTTTTCCTAACTTAAATTTCAAAATAATTCTAATTATTGACTAATTGCATGTTTAAGATTTTCTCAAAATTTCTTCACTCTATTCCAGAAATTTAGTGTATAAATTTTTCTATTAATTAATATTTTATTTATCTCAAATAAATGTAAATCACTATGGCAAATGTAATAAGGTATTGGTGGTGATAAAATTTCTTATGTGTATACAGTATTGTCCAGTTTATTAAATAATAGCTGTTGACTCGTAAGTCCTTTTTTTTTTCTTATAATTTACATAGTTTGTATATACGAGATAATAGAATTTTTTATCTATAATATACTATATAAAGACAGTATATACAAGATCAAAGAAGTACGAGACCCTCATATATACAAATCCTTTGTGTGGGGGACACGGATTTTTTAGATATGAGGATCTCGTATCTAGGGATGATTACATATATTAAATAAATATTTTATCTCTATATTATCTGAAAATAACTTTTATGTATGAAGCATTATATAATATACAATATATAAACAAATAATTTTTATTCTTTTTATTAAATTTTTACCGATTGAGTCGAGACTTGGTACGTAACTAGTTTCTATTTACATTATTTCTTATGGAAAATTTGTATTTAATTATAAACGATTCTTGTGAACGAGAGATTTTTCTAGAATATACTATGCCTCGCCTATATCAATTTATTTAAACTGTTTAATAGATCGATTTAATCTAAAGCAATTTTCTACTATATTTAATATATAAAAATTTATCATCATATGATAATAAACACGTATAATTTCCATAATAGTATGATAAATCATTCGACAAATGATCATTTTATTATCGCAAGCTAATTATCAATACTGACATTAACTCGCTTTATATCAGTGTGGTAACCATCAATGAAGTGCTATCATGTAGAATTGCGGTATTGCTTTATATATTTTACACTATGTTGAAGATAATTTTTTAAATTATCTGCATGGTGATAATTTTTTCCGTATCATGTATAAGTTTAAAGCTCTTCACAATATTTCCTTTTATCTTTAGAAATGCGTTCCTGGAATTAGCACTGTATATCCTCATTATTGCATAGTTCTAATGACGATATATTCCGGACATCATAATTTATTATGGACTACCATCAAATAGTGTTTCCCATAAAATCGTAGCCATTTTAATAAATCTGGAAAAATAACTTCATATACTAAACTGCAGGTTTCGTTAAAGATATAAGTTAATCAAAAAACTGATAGCCCACTTTATAAAGTACTTTAAATTTTCACCAATAGACTGAAATAGAAACAAAAAAATGCATACTTATATTGAAAATATATATATGAATATTTTTTGTGAATATAGGCAATTCCTGCTTTACACTACTTCAATCAACGCGAAATTCAGTCACTACAATTTTGGAAATTGTAATCATTTCCCATTTTATGAATGCAATTATTCAATTATAGCGAAACATTTACTCTATCTAAATTTCTAAAAATGCAATTAGTATATTTGTGCAATACTGCGTCGACATGGAAAGTCATAGAGTGATGTGCTAAGTGATGATGTGATCCTAAGTGTGTGCTGTCACTTAGGATAAGCACGTGCTATCAGTTAAAAATAATTTATATATGATGTAATTATGAAATAAATAACAAATATTAAAATAATTTTTTATTAATCTTTATTATTTGTAATTATATTCAGTTTAAATTTGTTTTAAAAACATATTTGTAAAAATTTTAATGGATAATCTAGAAGATCAAAGATTTATTATAATAATTCACATTGATTATATTAATCATTTAACACGAATTCGTCTTATGTGACAAAAATTAGATACGAATTAATCGCGTAAAGCGAGATTTGTCAGTATTAAAACAATAAGTATTCAGTATCCTCCGCCAAAGATACAGAGATGTATTATAGGAAGAAAACTTATACATTTTATATAATACATGAATTTGTAGGACCATATACTTGTAAAAATTTAAATACTTTTAAAACAGAAAAAATTTCCCATTTGATTAAACTTTGAGGGAAAGTTGCGTGTTATTATATGAAATAGTTATTTTTGTTGATTTATTAAAAAATTATGAATTTATAGGACATCCTTTATTAATGATTTACTAATTTAGTGAAACAATGACATAGATAAAATATATATTTAATAAACTCTATTTTATGTTGCCAAATGAATAATGATGATAGCATACTAAATGCAAAAATTTGTGTGCTCATAAGTGCACACAAATTTTTGCATTTAATATGTTATCATCATTAGATCGTTAGATTAGCACAATTTAGGACTATCTTTCTGACAACAAAACATTTTTTCCGCACTTCTGCTAAATTCCTCATGTTAGAGTAAATTTGTGTGCTCATAAGTGCACACAAATATCCTCTAACATGGGGAATTTAGCAGCAATGCGGAAAAAATGTTTTGTTGTCAGAAGGATAGTCCTAAATTGTGCTCATCTTTTATTATGC
>WUQG02036930.1:0-10807 GCA_011317285.2 Androctonus mauritanicus | reverse complement strand
ACTCGTACTTCTAATTTGTAAATTTAATCTTGAAAAATCAAAAAATACGAAGAGCTTAGAATAATGAAGCAAATGATGGCATTTGACCTTATTTTCATTTGTATATTTTTGAATAACGTGATCTGCGAAACTAATTATGCTTCAAAAACTCTATAGAAGCATGATATAGACTTTGATGAATGCACTTTTATATTGAATCGAGTTAATAAAAAATACAAAACTCTGCAAATTCATGCAAACAAATTAAATAAGAATCTGGGCAAATTGTCAAGGACTTCGGGGTAGATCCCAAATTTGAAAGATAAACGATAGAACTATAAGATAATACGATGAATTAGCTTCTAAATTTTTTGTTTGATGATAGTGATCAGTTTTTAAAATCAGTGTTTTTTTACAATGTTTTAGATAAATTTATAAATTAAAAATCGTTTTGAAAGTATGAAGTTAATAATAAATTATTTTGCAATACTAGAATTGAAAAAATAATATCAAATGCTGATTTATTAAATGTGAAAATCTTATAAAAAGTATTCATTTATATTCTTTTTCCAACTGCTATTTTAATATTGTATTTTAATCGCAGTTATTGAATGTGTTTTTATCAGCAGACATATCTAGTAGATAATGTTTTATTTTCAAAATATAATACCCTAGAAGAAGTGACTTTTCAGAAATTTTTATTTTATTTATGTTATTTTATTCTGTTCGTATCATCTGCTTCTGCCGAAAAATCATTTAGTAAATTACGAATAATAAAATATTGTAAAAGAAATGCTATTGATCAATGTAAACTATGCAGTAACATTTAAATTTTTTCATATAATTTTACTAGTTGTACTATAATTTTTTGTTTATCAAATTGTATTTAATTTTATATTTTTATTTATATTATTGTATTAAATTATATTTAATACAATAATATAACATTACATTATGATTAGTATCATAATGTAATGTAATATTAATTTTCATGTGTTTGATATTTTCATAATTATAAAAAAATCGTAAATAAAATACATGCAGTATTTATGTTATTAAAATGATTTAAGTTTTTTTTTTATATTGTACGCATTTAAAATTTTTTAAATAAAAATAAGAGACCGAAGTGATTTTTTTTTTTTTTTTTTGCCTAAAGCCCCAAAAAACTTAACTATGCCGCTGATAATCCCCATCCTCTCCTAACATTGTGACGTAATTTATGAATGATCCCAGTAAAATAATTTTTCTCATTATATTATTTTTGATATCAATTATGGCCGTTGTAAAGCTGTTGCTTATCTCGCGCTTATTTTTCAGGAAGTATCGGGGTCAAGCTTTTTGAACCCTCATCCTTTATCTGACGGCCGATCTCACCATAGACATAAGCAGCCTGGTAAGTATTGAAACGTCCTGCCGCTTAGTAACTTCCGGTTGGAAAGCGATGTAAAACAACAAAGAAAAGAAAAGATATCAATTATGGCTTTTGTTCAATTAATTCTCCTTTTATCATTGGGAAGTATACTGTCTATCCTTGAAAATTTTGCTGGCCTGTAAAACAATGAAAACTTTAAAAGTAGACATTGTAGTAATATTTCTTTACGAATGTGATATTTTTTATTTCAATTTTAGAAAATTTTGTATAATTATGATATGAATTCTAAAACATGTTAAAGAACTACTGTAGAAATATTAGGTAAGAGTTCCTATTTTATTCTTAAGAAAATATATTCTGGGCTGTAGAATTGATAAAAATATTTCAATTGGATAAAATTTATTAAATATAGTATCTCATTTTTACTGTTCTCTCAACTTTTGTTCTATAAAAAATGATTGGCCTGCAATTGTTTATATTTAAAATTTGGTCTCCTAAATGAACGCTTTGTTTTATTATCTGTCGCTGGTAAAGTAATCATTTTTAAATGGAAGGTTCAAGTCTCATACTATCCGATTTTTCAGAATCCACATCCAATCCGTTAAATTCTACCTTTCAGTCTTTCGATTCCGTCTTCTGGAAGAGGTTAGTGGGTCTATAAAATATACATGACTCGCCACGTGTATCTCTTCAGCAATTCGGCAACATGTAAAACCAATTAACTGTCGACCGATTGGCCGGATGGCAGCGGTAAAAGCATGCTGTGACATCCTGGAGGATCCGGATCCACATCTCCAAAAGTTTTTCAGTAGGGGTCTGGCCAGGATCATCGAACCCATTCTCCATCTGACAGCTAATTCCACCAGTAGTGCGGGCAATCCGTAGTGAGCAATGAAATTCCTCGCCGTTTAGGACTTACAGGATGGAAAGCGGCGTAGAGCCACAGAAAAAAACTTTAAACGAATGGCTACATGACAAAGTGTTGATTTATCACCTAGAGTTGGATCAAGGATCCTTGAGTCGGATAAAATTCCATCTGGAGATGTAGGATTTGGAATTGAAGCCAGATCTGATTAATTCCAGCTCTTCCAGATTTCATCTTTGAGCTCTTCTCAGGAATCCAATTTCTCCTCTAGGTTCAATTCTAAGATCCACATCTCGTTTTTCAAGGGAGGTCCGGGCCAGGCTCGTTGAATCCCATCCTCCATCCTTACCTCATTAGGGGTATGGGTGGTCCGTGGCGAGTATTGTACTGCTCCATTGCTTAATATTCACCGAATAAAGAGATGTAAAATCATAGAAAAATATTAAAAAAAAAATTCTCTAATCTGATTAATTTAATTAAATTATTATTTACAGTCAATTTGTATTTTGCATTGGATTTTATCTTTTATATAATGTTTGGGAAAGAAATATTTTTCTTATCAGATATATTATGTAATAACAACATGAATAATTTATTTATCTTACTAATTATTTAAAAATGGAAATAAAATGTGATTTATATTCTAGCAAAGATAAGCCTTGAATCTTTCAGATAATAAATTGAAGAAATTATTATATATTCACTGGATGACACTTTCTATCATTAAGATTTTTTAAATATTGTTCTAAGAAGATTATGTTATCACATACAATATAATATGTTATAATTGTTATATAACAAAAAATATTGTAATAATTCTGAAGTAATAACATAGAGAAATTGTAATTCCATCATTATAATTATTCTATAAAGCATTTTTTTAATTATTTTATAAGTATTCTCTATTAAAATTATTACTTTCCTATAGTTTTCAATTTTTATGCAATTTAAATTCCAAATCCATTTATGAATGAGCACCATGGATATATTGTGAGAGCTAGTTTTGTCATAATTTTTTCTGATAATCTCTCCTGGATAATCATTGATCTTACAGTATTAAACACACGCTATGAGTCATTGGTGAACTATCTGTAGGTTGTATTAAATGTTTTGTAAAGGTCGAGAAAATTCATTGTTTGACATTTTTCTGACAATAATATAAAAATCCTCATTGCTAAACATATTTTTAGTAACTGAATGGTCTGCATAGTTTTATATAATACACACGAGAAGGTTTCATTCCCATTTCCAAAATTGTATACATACTGTATAATCATTATACTCAAAAAGTCATCACTATAATCAGAAATACTATTTAAAGAACAAAAACACTGATTAATTAAATATTGTATACTGACTTTAATTCAATTGATATGGGACTATTCGCCAAATTTATTTTAAAGCAGCAATAATAGGTGTACTTAAGCTTTTATTATTGAGAAAGCATTACATGTGTATTTAGGTTAAGAATGAAAATTACCATTTATTTAAAATAAAAATCCTCAATTAAAAAGCTTGGAAATTAAATTCAGTCTAGAGAATTAACGTTTAATTATATTAAATGATTATAATAAAATTTTAAAAAATTTTTTTATATATATTTTGAAATCCTTCTGATAAAACTTTAATTGTTTTTGGTTAGTATATCAGTATGAATATCAGTTTATATCAGTAATGTATTTCATCAGTAATAATCCTTTAATAAAAGTTAATCAGCTACTGCACTAAAAATGCATTTAATAGGATTTTATTTCCACTCAATTTTGGAAATTTAATTTTTATATAAAACATTATGCGATAATAAATAACTTAAATATATATTTTTTAATTCAAAATAAGGAGTAAACTATTTATTTATATTCATCATAAACACATTTTTAATAATTATGAATATTTAATTTATAAATTGCAAAATCTAAATTTTGCACAACGCTTTCGTTATGATGAACTGTAAAGTTTGAATTTATTCGTGGCCCATTCAAATAAAGTTACGAGATTTATTGAAATATGTAGGAATTTCGAGATGGCCATCCAGCTTGAACAGAATTATACGTTTGATTAACCGGCCGAATAAACATTTATTTAAAATTTAAAATATTAATTATTTAGATTTATTTTTATTGTATTACTTCTGTCGAAAAATTTTTACTTAAAGATACTTAAACTAAATTTTGTTCGACAAACAATTTTTTCATAATTCAGAAATGCAGAAATGAAAAAAAAAACTCGATTATAATGTCTTTCATAATAAACAACATCACCTTTCTCTCATTAATAGCTCCGCCCAAATGTAGTAGACTAGTCAATACGTCATCGTACGTGACACTTTACGGAAACAACTATACATTATTTAAAAAAGAAAAAAAGTAAGTTTAGTAGTTCAGTAAGCCAGTTAATTCGCTTTAAATCGAACGATCAAATGCAATTTAATAAAAGCTAAACTCGCGCATATCAATCTTATTTATATAATTTTACGAGAATATTTTTAGAAGGATGAGCAGATGATGATGATAATTACATATATAAATTTTTAAAAAATTATCTGACTTTTAACAAAAAAAAATATTTTTAAATTAAAATTTTGAAAACATTCTTATTGAAAATTTATTTAAAAAATAAATAAATAAACATTTAACGAACGAATAGTATAATTTTCCTATATCAAGTAAAAATATATGCTAAAAACGGCATTAACAGATATGTTTAATTAATTAAATAAAAATGAAAAAATAAAATATATAAATAACTATAATATATAATATGTAGTGATAATTTTTCAAAAAATACGGATGGCAACAGACTATTAACTACTCGAAATATAGAATATTTATAGCAAGAAAGGGTCACGAGTGAGTCAGTCATGCTTGATATATACTAAGCAAATCTTTCTCGATAAAGAGACCTAGGTGCACCCTGTGGATCCATCTCATAAAAGGATATTAATTATCGATGTCTGTAATTATAATTGAAAAATTATATTAAGATATTATGCCTAACCATCATCCAGTAGGATGCCACATAATATCCACCCACGTAATTCTAATAGTTCAGTAGCACGAAAACAACTAGATTTTAAATCAATCAAAAATTGGTTATTAGAGAGCTTTATTCTGTCGATCACCGAATAAAGAAAATGAATTAAAGCAGGACGCCGAACAGGTTATTACAAAAAGGCGTGACAATTATCGAATTTTCCTGGTAAGGAATAAATTTATGAAAACTGTGGAGCCGTGTAAATTAGCAAGAAATGGCAGAAATAGAAATGCAACGTTTATACCGTCATGACGTTTGCCGATAGTTTGATTACGTTTGGTGTCGATAAAAGTCGTATAGTATCACCGTCTGCGTCGTACCTCTGCCTCTTTCGCCAGTTAATACTCTACACAACGGAGAGCTGGTCCGAGGCGGGTGTGTGTGTCGGAGTTTTGTTAAACGCCGGCTTGACATCGTTTTCTTTTTTTATTTTTTTTTTAGTTCATCAAGATGGCCGTACTGTATTATACTGTTTTCGGTCTAGCTGTCGTTATCTTTGCCGGGTGGTGTTTTGTATGGTTGATGCATCTTATGGCCATATTCTGTGGGTAAGTTTTTTACTTTATAATTCTAGAAGTATGGCGGAAAGCCCTATTATTTCCTTACTGCTTGTTTGTAATATGCCGGTTTAATACAATATCGACTGTTTTTGTGGAAATTCGTTTTCACATTCAAACTTGTATATCTAATTAGTATGGAACACGTTAATTTAAGCCTACAACTAAAACATCGTACATACAAATATGCATGGAGAGTGGGGCGTAACCTTGGAAGGTATTGAGAAATTTTCACCGGAAAGTTGGTCATACTTTACTGAGAAATTTGTTTCTTTTCATGAGACTGGAATTTAGAAATTCGTTAATATAATTCTAACCATATAATAGATGTAAAAATTTCACTTCTATAATTGTGTATATATATATACATTTTTCAATAATCACATCCATTTCTATTAAACTGTAATCTATATGTTTTTATAGTATAATTGTACTTTTTTTAGTAAATATTATTAATTTATTTGTTGCATTCAAAAAGAAATAATAATATATATATATATATATTATATATCTAATATTGTTTGTAATAACTAATATTATTAATACTATACCTGTATAAATCTTAAAATTAGTGATGCTAAGTTTTTAATGAAAATATAATGATTGATTGTTCAAGTTCTAGAAAATATTTTTTACTTTTGCTGCCTATACTACTAAAAATTACAATAATTTAAAAAATTTTCTGATTTTATAAAAAATACTTTGTGCAAGATGTCAAAAATATCTGAAAAGCTGTCACATATATAGTTTTAACCCCATGGTCTTAATGATATAGAATTTTAGTTTTACTGATGAATTTCAAGAAGTGAAATATGTTGTTACCCCTAGCTTCTAGAAATTATTTTATAATTTAAACTGAATTTTTATCAATTGAATTTTGTATTCACTTAAAAACTAATAATTGCCAAAATTTCAAGTGACTAATTATAATTAGCAAAGAAATTCTCATAAAAGTTAGTTAGAATTACAATATTTGATATAAGAACTTAAAATATACTTAATCCTTAAAATATACAAATAAAAATGTGTCCTAAATTGTTTGCATTTTATCATTTTCTATGTATGTCAAAATAGAACAATTGATGATAGTTAATTTCAGAATCTTTCTGTCAGTCTGTTTTGAGGATGTATATTGTATTTCTATATAAATTTTGGTGCTAGACATTTTGGTTAGTAAGTTGATGATCTAAAAAATTGATGCTATAGATAATGCATGTTAAGAATATTTGTACCTCAATCTGACTGCAGTATTCCTAATAATGTTTTGAAGAGATATGTAATTGCGATTTTACCTTAGTAAATATGTCATCAGTTGGATTATTGGTTGTTATATTATTTAAATGAACAGTAATCCAGATTTTGATGAAATGGTACTATGAACTTAATATTGGTGCAAAAAAAATACATGATAAATTCTGAAAATAGGAAAATTTGTTTTCTCAAAAAAAGTGTGCAAATTATTTGAAGTACCAATGTCTTCTAACAAATAAACAAAAATAACAGCTTTTTTAAACAGGAACAAGAAAATTATAAACTTAAATGAATAAATTTTAATGAAAAGTGTTTTCAGCATATACTCTTGTCAGTTCAAATTCTATAATTCTCTAATTATAGAATTTGAACTGACGAGGGTGTACACTGAAAACGCTTTTCATCAAAGTTTATTCATTTAAGTTTATAATTTTCTTGTTCCTGTCTAAAAGGCTATTATTTTTGACTTTACTTGAAAAATTCACAGATAAAAAATATATAGTATAATTTATTTCAAAATATTCATTTTCTATTTGAAGGAATTAGGTTCGATTAATTCTGACATTCAGGATTTTTTAGAAAAATCCAAACCCAGCTTATCAATATACATAAATCATTCTTGAAATGCAGAATAAATTAGGTCCAGAATCAAAAAATAAATAATTTGCTTAATAGAATCAAAATGATGAAAATTTAATATTATTTTAGGATCAGTTACATAGAACAAGAAAGAGAATAAAATATCAGTGTATTCAAATCTCCTTTGTTGGATTGCATATGTTACAAAATTACAGAATGAACCATTAAGTACTATAAAAAACTTAATCTTTTTCAGCTTATATATTTAATATAAATATCATAAATAACAGTAAATTGATAAAAAATAACTAAAAAAATAGAAGAAACATAAATTTATGAGAGCCCTTGATATATTAAAACTTTCACTATTATTTTAGGGATTCTGTTTCTTTAATGTTGATTACATCATCAATATTGACTTGGAAATACTCATCATGAATGAATGTAAAATAATACAATTTGTGGTATTTTATTTTATATTACTTTGTAAATGTTTGATGAAGTTTCTTAATATGAAAATGTTTGATGAAGTTTCTTAATATGAAAATGTTTGATACTTCATCATAATGAAGTTTTCCAGATAAGTTAACTGAAATGGCATGAAGTAGCATTGATAATTTGTGCTTTGTCCCAGATGTTTTGAAGTTATCATCTGCTATTTGCTTAATGTGTATTCTATGCCATATAATCCTGTATTGTAGTTTTCTAACAGTTCTCTTTATTATTTTGCAATGTGTGATGATATTTTTTAAAAGTATACTGTATATTCCAGATTTTTCCAGTCTGTCACTTAGTATTTGGGTCTTTATCATTTCTAATTAGTATAAAAATACTGGGATTATATTATTCAGTGATTTTAATTTTATATTCATTTTTAATATTATTTTACCATATTTCTGTGAATATTATGATGTAAAAAAAATCCCAAAAAAGTTTTTGGTTCTTCTACCCTGTCTTGAATAGTATTTGAATTTGTTTTTTATTCAGTTCTTTATAGAACTTATTTTTGATTTTTTATTACTAATTTATTGAAATATTTGTTTGTGAAATCATGTGCTATATATACTTCTTTTTAAGTAGTCAGTTCTTCCTGAATTTCAGAAAAGTTTATGAACAAATGATATGCTCTCTAGATTAAAGAGGAAATGCAAGAATCTTTATATTTGTAATCATTAGAAAGGTTGTGAATAAATGACTAGATTAATAAGTTTAATATAGGTTTCAATAAATACTTGTACTAAAATAGTCAGTTTCTTTAGTAACTCATATATCCAAAAATTAGCCCTATTAAGCAAATTTCTTTTCATTCCTGATGAATTCATTACAGTAGGGTCCAATTCACTACTATCTATAATCAATAATTAGAAAATGACATTTAATAGGAAGAATATTTTTTAAAGAAATGTGTTCTTTGTACAGTAAGTTCCCAACTTTCATGGTTTTGACTTATTCAAAGATGCATAAAGCTTTTAATTTTTGTTAAATTTTCATAAAACACTAATAAAAAAATTCATTAAATAATTTACATTTTTGCAAAAATATCATTTATGGCCTTAAATTTTCTTATCTATAGTTAAAATAGACTAAAATTTCATTTTACCATTCATTAATGCACCTTAATTTGATAGATATGAATGGACAACATTAATGCCCATTCATATATATCGAATTTAAAAAATTGTTGGTCTTATGTATCTTTTGATTGTATAATTTTTTTGATTTTATAAATTAACTGCATAACTACCTATAGAACTATATTTGTATGTGTGTATTTAATAAATAATCTGTAAAAATCAAGAAATCACATTATATCAGAAAGCCTATATTTTTAGATTTTCATATTAAATATACAGGTTTTTTGGTTTATAAATCTCTGATATATGATCCCTTCTTATTGACAATTATATTAATTTATACCAAAAATTTAATTTTGATATAAATTAATATAAGCTTTACCTCACTTTAAAAATAATGTTTAATGAACAAAAGTTTCAAACCCAAATAAGCCAGGCCTTTCTAACATGGAGGAATTCATAAAGGGCACCAAAACCATCAGAGATCCTATATAAGAATTTTTTATAGAACACTTCCATATTTAAAATATTAAATTTTAAATACAGGTATTTTCTGGTTTCTTGCCTAAAAGAAATATACAAATGAATAAATGGGTGGAAGCATAAAAGAATAAACATTAATGGAAAGTATCTCACCCACTTCAGGTTTGCAGACTGTGCTGTTTCCCAAGCATCAAATGAACTGCAGAAAATATTAATTGATCTCAAGAAAGAAAATGAGAATATAGATTATAAATTAATTAGTTCCAAAAAACGAAGCACTACAGCAAATTTGTTGTAGTGCTTCGTTTTTTGGAACTGTAGTTAATAAATAAGCAAAGTGTTTAATTAATGTTATAAATTAATTATGAGAAAATAAAATCAATATTCATCTCAGAAGTAAAACTACAACTAGCAATAATAGAAGATCAGAAAATTTAAAGGATCAAAGAATATACTGTAAATACTTAGGACAAATTCATAACACAAGAACAGATGAGAGAAAGTCAACATAGGATGCAGTTGAGAAGACATACATGCAACCAATAAGCAACTTCATAAGGGTCAACAGGATATTGATATAAAAGAAAATCTTCAATATTTTGTTATCAATAATAAGATATGGCTGTGAAACATGAACCCTTACAAAGAAAATAGGACAGAAACTACCAATAACTAAAGAAGTATGGAAAGATATATGTTAGGTTTTACCAGGCAAGATTGCAAGATCAATATCTCAAGAAGAAACCAAGAAGAGAAGAAATCCAAAAATAAGTACAATTCAAATAACATTCCAATTGTTGCCTTCATAATAATAACAGCTAGAAGTAATAAATGACATTAGGCAGGTCATACAACAAAATATAAAAATAACTGATGGCTGAAAAGAATTACAAAGTGGCAACTAAGAAAAGGGAGGAGACATGATAGCCAACAATACAAGCAGTGGAAAGATGACATCAGAAAAGTAATTGGTTTTTACTGGATGCAGATAGCATAAGATAGATATATATACATATGGAAATACAAGATAGAGACACATACAGGAATACCTTGCTTAGTACGGTTAATTGGTTCCTGTAAAATACCGTATTAAATGAATCCGCACTGAGTGAAA
>WUQG02036919.1:0-10809 GCA_011317285.2 Androctonus mauritanicus | reverse complement strand
ATGGGGGAAGTGACGTGGTTTTCTATCCATCAGATCTAATGGTGACGATGTAGAAGGAAAATCGCACATCTTTTCGTCTATTGAAAAGACTTGAAGGCATTCCAAAGACGAATCAATATGTTTCTCGTTTTAATGTCAAACTTTAAATGTGGAGACCAAAAGAAAAACACTAAGCTTAAAAAGATTTTTCTTCCCTTCCGACTTATTTCCCATTTGATGTCTGATAAAGGACCTTGTTAAGTTTTGGTTTTAAAAAATAAAATTATTGTTTAGTTTTATATTATGCAGTTTAGAATAATATAGAAAAAAATCTTTCTGCTCTTATATGTTCTAAACCGAGCACTGCACTGTAAAAAAGGCATCCTTATCAATTAATTTCCCTTCCTTGTTGTTCTTTACATCTAATCCTTTTTTTAAATCTGTTTATGTATAGTAAGCATTCCAATAATCCTTAAATAAAGCTTATAAATAACAATAACAACAACTTTTCTTATCTGTTGTAAAAAAATAATTCTATTGGAAATTATGCACTAGTTTCCATAATTATCTCTATATTTACACAAAATATTTTTTCAATTAAACAATATTAAAAATTGTTTTTGATGAATTTCCCCTCTTTTCGATTAAATTATTATCACAAAATTAAAAAAAAAATTATATAATAATAAATATTTAATTAATCATTATATAATTAAAACTTATTCATTCGAACTTTAAATAAGTTAATAAACCATGACTGACAGGATTTGTAACTTTATAAAATCAGTAAAGTAGACTTACTTTATGAATAATTAAGTAATTTTGTTTGCTTCACAAACTGATGATTTTTATAACTTTTATCAAATATAATTGAAAAGTAACTTAAGAAATTTTTTTTTTTACTTAAAAACGAACGAATAAAATTAATCAGTAGATATTTAATTTTAAAATATATATAATTCGTCTTTAAATATGATAATTTTTAACATTAAATTCTTTATGTGCGTATATATAAAATTTTTAAGATATTGTAAAATGCATTACGGATCTTATCAAACATTCATCTGTACAGTAAACATAGAGATGATGCATTAACTATAATAAATATTTCGACTAAATATAATTATCCGAGCTTGAGAGATGCATAATTTTAAATAACAAATTAACAACTCGTTTATACGAGTAAACCAACACCGATGATTAAGCTTATTCTGATGATTATTTATATTAGGGTTTTAAATGGAAGACTCATTTAAAAGCAATAATTTTCGTCTCTTTGATGCATTTTATACCTTTAGCAGCTTACAGTTCGTACAATTTTTTAAAATATGGAAGGTAAATGCTATATATGGCAGGGGTAGAAGCTCTCACAGCTGGACATGGATGTATCTATATTATTTAAAGAAAAAAAAAAAAAAGAAGGGAAACAGAGCTGTTAAACCGTAACAATATCTTAGATGGTTTAATGTTTCGGTCCTTCTTCACATATCCATAGAAACCTGTATAAAGTGCAGTTTCTAAGATTCCTGACAGGAAATTGCGCTTCGGGCTATTCTAACCGCAATCCACAGGAGGGAGTCCCATGCCATTTCCAATGATGTTTGAAGCCGTTTAGCTCCATCATGTCGTCTCTCTAACCATCAACATCAGAAGACATTGCGATAAATGATTCGATTAAGGAACTAATGCGAAATCATTACGGGAAAATTATACTCGATTCCAAGAGTAGGTTTTAGCTTTGACCGCTTGCAGATCAGTTCAGGGAGGATTATGGCAAAAAGGCCACTTTCCACAGGTTAATCGGATGGTAAATATGATGCAGACGTTGGAAGGAAGGAAGTAAAACAGAAAATGCCAAGCTTGAAGAATAGATTATTAACCGAATATCGATTTCTAAAATAGATTATTAACCGAATATCGATTTCTAAAATAGATTTTTATCAACTAAATGTTTACTAAAATTATTTAAGTTTACTTAATAAAGTCGAACCCGTAAAAAAAATAATAGTATGTTTTATTTACGTATCAAAAATAAATAAATAAGTAGGTTTTACTATAAATGCTGGAGGCCTATGTGTTTTTTGGAGGTTTAAATAGTGCAAAAGACGGGAGAATATTTATACATCCGTTTTTCTAAGCTTTGTTAAATAGGCAATAAATTAAGCAAGTTATTTGTTTGTATAAACGCACTTAGGAGCGTGATGAATAGAAGGTTTTTTTAATATGACAAAAGATTCAAAAGGTTAATTATTTATCTTATTCATTTATTAAATTAGTTTATTTTGACAATTTAATACTCAAAGTAATTTTTTTCCTTTCGCCTAATGTTTTTGTCTGGTTTTTGTATAGAGCGTACTTCTCGCTCTGCGCAACGAGTAGATAGCTAAAAAGAATTTAATCTGCCGCAAATGCAATTGTTTATAAAATATTCAATTCAATAATTAGAGTAAATTACAAAGCAAAGAAATGTTTTTCGATCGTCGCGTTTTCAATGAGTCTGTAAGAAGTACAATGCAAACATTAGTCAATAGAATAATTATCACACATCGAGCCGCGTGTTTCAAAAAAGAAAAAAACGACAATAGAGAGAAAGAGAAAAGCTAAATGCCCGAAGTCAAAGAAAACACAAAGAGGGAGATCGTTAGGTGAAGAAAAAATTTCAGTCATTTGGCGACAATTAGGCTTAGGAGTCGCAACAAAAATCCCCCCATTCATCTCCAGGACGTCGGCGACAGATTAACGTCCTTCTTTAGTACGACAGTCGGGGGAATAACTTTCCTCATTAGTACACCAGCAGCTTAAATCCACAGTTGTCCGTCTTAATCACCCTGGCGGTTGTGATGCCGGCTGAAATAGTGAACTGACACTCGAGAGAATTAATTCTGCTGTCGTTAGATGGAGCTGGCTGGCAAAGTAATTAGGTAGTTGTTACAGAGTAACGGAAAACGTTTTTCCAGACTCTGCACCGAACAGTCCCAGTGTCACCTGTTTGCTGCTGCTGCTGCTGCTGCTGCGTGTCCCGACGTCTGAGGACGGAAATTTCATTAACGAGTGATTGTTGCACCAGAAGCGAATCCACTTTTTAAAGCCGTGCGTAATTAAACGTATGGCATAATTAACTTTATCTCTAACACTCTCTTCTCTTCACTTTCTCTCTCCAAACGCGCATAAATATTTATACGGCGCAATAAAACGAAATTTTCCTTTAAATGAATCATCCTTGCATTATTTCGCCTGGTGGGCGATGACGTCAACAAACCCAAGTCGCATCTTCCGCGTTTGGCTTGCTGAAAAATGACTCAAAGAGACAGAAAATGAATATTGTGTTGGTTCCAATTAACGTCCGTTGACCGGCTTTATTTTCTATCCCTTTTCACGATTGGAATTTGTCCGAGCCAGAAAATTGCCGTCTTAAGTAACATCCAAAGAATATGGAGCAGTTAGTTAATGAGTTCGAATGATATTTTTCATCCCTGTGCTATCTAATTTGCCGACTTTTTCTCCCCAGAGATGTTAGCTACTTTTGTTCCTTTCTGAGCTTCTCTACTTGTTCCTAGACCCAACAGAAACTTCAATTCAAATGAAGATTACTGCGAACTCGGCGAACAATGGAGCCATTGCGGGAGATCGAACAATCTCCTTGGTATTTCCAACTGAATTCCCGCCACTTCTATAGCAATACGAACAATAAATTGAGTAAGAAAGCCAAGGCTCCTGGCCGGTACCGTTTTTCACTAGAGGTCACGGAAATTAATTTTGAAACCGTCCGAGGGCGTTGCAGGGAGGTATTTGAAATGCGAATTTTCGCGTGTGTAGAGGAAGGAGGAGGAGGATTGCAAGGATCACGGAACGCTCTCCAAGAGAGGAGAAGAATTTCATTTCGATCCAGATGCGCGTGACAAGATGAGAAACCGATCCCGTGGTTGGCTGTAATGAAGGATTCAATCGTTGCTGGGCTTATTACGTTTCTATGAGATTCTCCAAAGTTGTAGTAGAACAGACGGCAGGTGCGTCGGGCAGGCCGCATCTGCCACAACGCCACTTATTAAGTGTGAGTGTCACTCGAGAGAAGCGTCGAGAGGGCAGCACCGTCCATTACTGTCCGTCCAACACAAACTGAATTATCCAAGCAGTGACAATAGACGTTGAAGTGCCACAGAACGGATTGACTCAGTCTGCTCGTTCTGTTACAATGAGCTGGCGAAATGTCACCCAGCTCGTCTTCCACACAAGCGAATTACTCCGCAACCTGACAAATTTAACTTACACCACAATATTTTTAACGCTCTTATTAAAGATGGCTTTCGCATTCTAGCTGGCCGCCATTTATTACTATAGCACATACAAACAAGACTATCTTTTATTGAAAAAAACTCACTTTTGTTGGAGGGATTATAATTTCTAAACTTTTCGAAACTCGGCCCGCTTTACGATTTCCTACATTATATCTACTTAAGAGTCCGAAGGCCGGTTTCGACTCAGACTTTACTTCAAAAGTGAAAAGTTTGTGGAAAACCGGAAGTACCGGGACATCCGTTTCCTGACACCGACCCACGTGACTTCCTCGGAGTGTGGATTTCCATTTCCGGTCGTTGCCAGACAGTAAAGTTTTCCTTCCTTAACTCCTAGTACCAACCGGGAGAATGGCGAGGAGAAAGAGAGAGAGGAAGGAGACAGAAGACACACAGATAAAAAAAAAGCTTTTCTCAGAGAGTTTATCGCCTTTCGATATCTCAACAGACGAGTAGCGTTCATTAGCCAGTTTATTGCGGTTCTGCCGAGAGATTATCGTCCAAGAAGACATCGGCCACAAAGCCGTCGATATGACCGACCGTAATGGGACAACATAAAGGAATGAGTGTCAAAAGGCAGAGGCAGTGATGACGCTATGATAAAAGCCTCCCCCGGAAAAAGAGTAGAAAAGGGGAACGTGTGCTGGTCCCAGGACGGTACGGAAGTCATATTTCATCATTCGACGGTGAAGACTTTGCAGAAATTATTCTCCCCCCCTGATTACTTCCGGATCTCGGGGTTAGGCCGACTGAAGTGAATCCGACCCTTCATCCATATGCAATGTGGAAACATTATGGGTCCATGCTATCTTCTACTAAAACGAGAAAGAGAATAAAAACACCACCTATGACGAAATGCAATTGTTGACGATGATGAAGCAAATACATTCGCTGTCCGGAAGTGGATGGAAGTTTTGAAAAAGTTCAGATTAGGTATTTCCGGAGTCACGCGAGCTGGACCTTTACTGCACAGATTGTCGCGTGATGGAGACCACAAGAAAAAAAAATTATAAGATATATGGACCTTTACTCTTTCTGATTGAAAAGTTACTGCGATTGAAATTATTTCGAATGAAATGATTCTGTTAAATCTTTTCGAGTTTTTTTTTCTTCTTCAAAAAATACGAATCGTGTCTAGATAAAATTACTCGCTTGATCTTTATTCCTAAATCTTTCTTCAGGTTCTTGTCTTATTTCAATATTTAGAATGAATAAAAAAAAAGAAACGTTACGAGGAGAGCAGTAACATATTCAAAAAACAAAAAAAAAATGCAAAGTATCAATAATTTGTAATGAATAATTAAACTGAACAAGTTTAATTTAATACAGTACTCGATTCTCAGTTTAGATCATTTTTAACATTTAAGTTTATTGCCAAGATAAACTATAACAGTGAGCCAAGACTTTAATTATATTTCTACAGATAAATTTTTTCCTGACTGAAACAAAAAGTTTATCCCGAAAATTTTATCGATTCTTTAATACAGATTTAATTCTGCATTAAATAAAAATTTACAGAAATTTTACGATATTTTTTCATAAGTAAACAATTGATAAAACGTGTTTGACAAAAATTTTATGACATATTTTAATTAAAAGGGAGGAAAAATTGATATTTTAATTTGAAAATTGATTGAGTTTCAATATTTACAATAATTTTTCTGAATAAATTTTAAGCTTTTTAAAAACATCAATATAATTTTAAATAAATATTTATAAATATATTTCTTTTGAAGTTAAGAACTGTGTATTAATATTTAAATATATATGACTTTTAATAGATCTTCTAGCTATGTTCGCGTATCATACACGATTTAACTATTAAAATATTTGCGGTTGTGATATTTAAATTATATTTTTAATAATAATTACTATTTTTTCTAAAAAAGAAAAAAAGATATATTACACTATACGCAAAAACTCCATCGTTTACTTCGATAAAGCATTGTTCTCCTTTTTAAAGGTTGTAATAGCCCATAGCAAAACTAATTTTATAAAACATGTTTCTGTTATTATTTATGGAACTAAACGGTTTTGTTATTTAAATCCCTACCCAAACGTGTCGACAAATGAAAAGCGAAAAGTGTCAAATATCGCTTTAGGATCTATATTAAATATGGATCTCAACACCTTTTGAATTTTTGAATAATATATTTAGCGATAACTCAAACACCAAAAAGGTTTTATTTTTTTACTATTTTATTTTATCTTCGCAATCAGTTTAAAAGACAATTAAATTATTTTTAATTAAGTTTTGGCTGGTGTTAAAATACTGTTGAATAACGAAAATTAATTATACTTTTCTTTTTCGTACGTTTTAGAAAATCTTCCTGACTCGATTTTTACCACAACATTCGGCCATCTTGAAAGAACAGTACAGTATTAATTTTTTTAATTTTTTTTAAATTTGCGGCGGCTTAAAGCTTATTTCTAGCATGCTTTTGGCGGGTTTTTTAGTAAATGGATTTATGTGTGTATGTCTGTATATGTGTGTATATATATATTTTTTTTTTCCCTTCACCAGGCAACAACAAACTGAAACTAGAGACATTCATTTTTCATTGATTAATCGGTTTTATGTCGACAAGCAAAACTGGCATCTCGTAGTCCATCAAAAAGGGCTCATCGGACCCTTGTGCAGACGTGGAGGCTTGTCAAGTCGGGTTTGGATAGTCCCTGCTATTGGACACTCCCTGGGTTAGGGGCGATGGAGGCAGGGCGTAACACTTCAGCCTTCGTCTGCCGACTGGGGAACATGTCCCAAGCAACCGCCCATGAACCGGTGTGATTGATAGCAGGATAAATAATATAATAATGACTGCGGGTTCCCCCGGCCCGTCCTCAATATTAAATTCAGATGAGGGGAGTGGGGGAGGAGATAGAATTTCAAATCGTCGAGACCGGATACTTGACAGATGATTACGGCCCACCGCCTGGAATCGACCGGAAACGGGGGGACGGAAGTTCCGGTGGCCAAACCCACCCCGGAACCCTTATTGGTCTACCGTGATGGATGGCAGCAAGGCGATAGAGTAATGTGATTTCTTCTTTTCCTTGCCTTTTTTTTCCGTTCCTTTTTCTCTAACCGTTTGCATTTTTCTTTCTCTCTTGTTTTAGTGATAATTTTTTCCAAGTTCCGGATTAATTTTACCTCTTAGATATTTATTACGTCTCTTTTATGTACAAAATACGATCGGAAGAATCTAAACGTCCTTTACTTTCGGGAAAAAAACTGGAAAAATAAATGTTTTCTTTTTTCTTCTTTTAGACTCTTCGGGTTATTCCTCTTAAGATATGGAGAAAAAAGTACCCGGTTTTAACTTTATTATATATAAAAATATTCTTATTATATGAATGTGATTTTTAGTAACGAATTCTGTCAGAATTATTCATGATTTTGTTCCGAATATAATTTTAAAAATAACTTCGCCTTATTGGAAGTGTTTGATTTTAAATTACTTGCAAAAGTTTCGGAAGTTTTCCAAGAAAGAAATAACAATTATAAATCATTCCTTTGTCCATCACAATTTGAACTTTCTAATACTTTCTATAATTTAAATTTAAATAAAATTCTTTTATATACTGCAAAGAATATATAAGCTTCAATGGAATTCATTAAATGTTGAATCAAAATCGTATTTTCGCTTCTTATCCCGTTTGATTCTTTGATTATAATCCGATATAAGATATGAGATTCGGATATAAATTTAATTTTTTTCGTAATTAGAATAGTCCATATCGAATACCAGAAGCATATAGGAGTATATATAAATATGTGTGTGTGTATGTGTGTATGCCTGTGTGTGAGCTTAATAAAAAGGATTATTATGCAAATTTGATTACAAGGCGATAAAGGAAAGGGTACAATAAAGAGTTTATAAAATTAAAAATATTTCTTGAAAGTTAACGAGATTAAAATGCTTAGTTCCTCCTTTAAAAACTGAAGTATGGAGATTATGTCAGAATATTAGTAGGAGAGACTGTGACAAAACTGTCTTTCAAATCATGCATCGAAGCAGTGGAGTAAGGACAAAAAGAAACTTAAGCCTTTTTACAGACTTTCCACTCTTTTGCTCCTTATTTGATTCGCTTACACCCCTAGTGGCCCTGCACCGAGATGAGAAGGAACTCTTCTATTAAATTTAATCCGAAATTCTAAGTCTCCCCGTGGTGAATGTAGGAGGGACTGGGCGTACTCTTTTCCGGTTATTTCCAAAATTCCGACCCGGAAGTTGGAATAATCCGGCCAAAATCGGATTTACTACCTCCCCTTCGTCTCTTCCCCCTCTTCTATTGAATCTAGAGAACAAGCTCGTTAGATGGGTGCCTTTTAGTCCAACTATAACCCGAAAGAACACCAACGTCCGGTTAAGCTTAAAGCCTCAGGCTAGAAATACCTTGCTTATGCTCTTTATATTCAAGAAAAAAAGAAAAAATTTTTCTCTCTCTCTCTTGTCTTTTTTTTTTTTATATTTTTTGCTGATTGGTAGAAAATTCTGCAACCATATGATGAATATAAGAAAATAAAACAGAAATTTCGCATAAAAAAATTTATTAAACTTTTGCTAAGAAAAATATTAAAAAGCAAATGCGCACTAAAAAATGGATAATTTAAAATTATGAAGTTTTTATTTATTAAAGTACTATAAAGGTTGAATAATTATTTAGATTTTTTTTTTTTTTACTTAAAAGCCAGACGATTTTTTTTTTGTATCCTTGGAACAAACAGTCTTCTTTAAAGAATGCTGACTTCACTCGACCAAAAATAGGAAACTTTAAAAGCTTTTTTTAGTATTTCCTTACTCGAATTTCGCATTTAGTTTGTCTACGCTTTTTAGATCATTTACTATTTATATAATATAAAAAAAAATTTACTTGGTAAACAATATTCAAATACATTTTTTAACTTATAAAACTGGTGTATGAAAATACCCGTAACATATTGATGTAAAAAAATGTGTTTATATAGGCTATATATACATAGAATATATAAAAGAGATTATCCAAAAAGTGTAGACGAAATTACAAAATCAAATTTTCCAACCAATGTAATTAAGTGAATATAAATAAAATTCAAATTAATAGCGAAACTATTATCAAAATACCCTCATTTCTTTCGCCTTAATTATAATTTAATTACACTGATTTCTTTTGGGGAAAGAAAAGAAATCGAATTAAACAGTTAGTCGAAAGGAAAAAAAAAATGAATTATTCAAAGAAATATTCCGTTTAAAATAGTGCATGATCTGTTCCGTTCATAATTGACGTAGAATCTTTCAAAACATTCTTGATCCTTCACTTTTCATAGGATTCTAGATTATCACGCTCAATTTAAAAGATATTTTATGGATAAAATCCATTAACTATATGTTCCAGTTTCGACAATGGAATCAATGTCGCGCAGTTAGAGCTTTCTTCTAAGAGAAGAAGAAAGAGAGGGGGAAAAAAGGCATTCCATAGAATAGACAAGGTTAGCGGAGAAAAATATGATTATTTATCTAGAAGGAAGCGCTGTTAGGAATGAGGTATATGACGTGCAGATTTACTGTTTGAGGAAGAGTTCATTCCAAACAAGGTCTTTCTCGGTCTGAGTCGATGTTTTTACATTTGACTGGTTCCAAGAACCGACACCCAACCACAGCAGTGGAATTACAAGCGATTTGTAAGCTTCTCCTAATACATAATACATGGCGTTTGCTTGTTGAATAGTTGGCTCTCTTCAGACAAATGGGATCCCCGAAATTCCTTTCCTCGTTACTCTGACAACATTCAGTTCATTTTATTTCACCTTTGACCCGTTTGAATCTCCCAGCAGGGCACAGAGGCCAGAGGTTCCTTTTGTGCTGATTAAGTGCCACATGCGATAGTTGAACTTCTTCAACTATCGAGAATCGTCCCTTGTTATTTAGGTTAATAAACTTACTGTTGACACTCTTTTTTTTTGCAATTCACAACAAAAATTTAAACAGGAGAGAAAGAAAGAGAGAGAGAGTGAGAGAGACTTTGCTTACTCGGATATTCATGAAAGACTTTCATGAATAATTGAGTAACGTTGATGACGCTTTAAGAATAGACACCTTATTATAAAGACATCTAATTGTATATTAAGCACTTAAAATTTTCTTAAAAGATAATTATAACTACCTTGTTAACGGGAGTATTTATAAAATATAGGATTAATGTCGCCATAATTTTGTCGAATGACGATGTTTTTTGTTTTTTATTATTCTTTTTTTTTTGCCATCATAAAAAGCGTACTTAAGCTTTAAAAACCTATTTAACTAATTGAGTTTTCGCAGTGACTAAATGCTTGTTTTGTTTATTGCATATATTAACGTGTCTAGTTATTTAAAACCTGTAATAAATACGCAAAACTTTAAAATCGTATTTTCTGGCGAATAAATAATTTTCGAAGAGAGAGAGAGAGAGAAAGAGAGAGACGAAAAAGTTTCATAAATATTTGGCAGATGCAAAGTCTATTATTAATTTCAGTCATGGCGCACAATATTAATTATTTGCTTTGGTTTGGAAGAGACAG
>WUQG02036908.1:0-10809 GCA_011317285.2 Androctonus mauritanicus | reverse complement strand
AGTTCAAAGTTCAAAAGACAAATAAGCACAATAAGTAAGCACAGTTTTTAATTCTGTAAAACGTTTTCGGACTATGAGGGACTGACTGTGAGGGACTAAAGTCATAGTCCGAAAATGTTTTACAGAATTAAAAACTGTGCTTACTTATTGTGCTTATTTGTCTTTTGAACATTATATTTTGTCATATTTTAATAAAAATTTGAATTATAATAAAAATTTTGAACATATAGTATTAACCTTAATAAATTCATTTCATATCAGTTACCAATGATTAATCAAAATATAAAATTTACAGAATAATCATGTAGAGGTAATTTCACAAATTTTAGGCTATAAAAACATTTCAATATATTTAATATCATCTATTAATATATAATATCAAATCTCAGAGCAGGAAACAATTAGGGTATTGTAATTTAAATATATGTTAAAAAATTTAGACAGATTTAAATAAAATGTTTTAATTATCATTATTTTTTTGTTTTCATTTTCTTTAGATAATTTATTGTTGTTTATTCAATATTAATTGAATTAAACTCTGAATAATTTTAGATGTTACAATAACTAATTAAGTACAATTTTCTTAATATTTATAAATCCATTTCAATTAGTTTTGAATAAGAGCAAGGTATGTGGCAAACAATGACACCAAAACCCAAATCCACTGTAAAATTTTGAAATAAACTATTGAAAGTTTATATTCACACAAGGACATCTATAAAGTACAATGCCACAAATAAGCATTTAATATGATTTATAATCCGATTTGGGATAAGTTTCATTTTCAATTAAGTATTAAAATTTTTTGTTTAGTTATTAATCAATCGATAAAGTCACATTAGCTAAAATTTGTTTAATTATTAATTTCAGTAATTATTAATCTGTAATGTTATTTGGATGGTATCTGGTTATAATTTGATCATTAATCCCTAGTAAGTGTATTTTTTTGACATAAAATCTATTTTATTTTTGAAGTACAATAAATATGAAAATTTTGTAAATTTTATCATCACTTTTAATATTCAGTTTGTATAATAATCAAGACAATAAAAATTATTATAATTATTATTAACTAAAATATATATAGCATGAACAGAAATTCTTTTTAGGATGCAATTAACTATAATTTATATAATTGGAGAAGAAGAAGAAGAAGAAGAGCAAATGATTTAGCATATAATTCTGAATGAAATTTTTATATGCATTCACTGCCAAATTTAATGTTATTAATTTATTCTAAAGAAACAAGCACCAATACATTTTGAAATTGCTTAAGTGAGATATCATTTTTCTCATGGAAACTAATACTAGTAAATACTTGGTTCCAACATAAAGAGAAACAATCTTAGATAAATATATTCAGTAATTATTAAAATTATTATTATTTTTTAAAAGATTACTGCAACATTGTTAGCAATAAATATTAAATATTTTCATTTAATAAGAATTTTATTTATTATAATAAATAAAATTCTTATTAAATGAAAATATTTAATATAGGATCATCAAGGATATGCACCAATCATATTATTTCTAACATAATTACTATTAACTACAAAATCTTTGCAGATTTCTGAAATGAAACAAATCTACTTTTAATTGTCAAAATATAATTACAGTAGAATCTTGATTAATTTAATCTCATTAATGGAGATTCCATATTATCATAAATGAAGTGCTGTTCACTTTACATTGCTTTTTTAATTTTTGTAATAAAATAATTGTAAATAAAATTAAGTGTTTTAAATTATACAACAAATCACTTTTAATCTTATTTACAAGCGTTCAAAATCTGCTTTATTACAAAAATTAAAAATATTCAATATGAGATGAAGGACAATTCATTTTTAAATTATACAATAAAAGTCATTAAATTCAATAAATAAATCTAACTTGAAAATAGATTATACATCATTATATTAATGTTCAAATCCAGTTATTTATTAATAGTTTTTTTTATCAAATGTTTCATAATATCCTGCATTTTAAAATTATCTGAGTTTCTGTTGGTCCACAATATTTTGGATAATCGAGATTCTATCAGATTTTACTTTGTATAAATGATTATTTTAAAGTTATTAATAATAAATGTTGCTTATTTTTCATTTAAAACAAAAATAATTCAGAGAAAATATATCAATGACAATACATTTATCACTATAAATTTATCTATTTTAAGTTCAATCAAATCATTCAAATTATATAATAATCAGTCAGTCTTTGCTTTATGTAATACATTATATTATTTACTATTTTTATTATTAATTATTATTACTTTTATTTAGATATTTTATATAACGTAGATAAAGTACAATTTACCAATGACAGCACCTTTAACATTAGTTCTATAAGAGTAATAAGATCATGGATTCATTTTTTAGATCTTTCAGATAGAAAGTATCATACTTTTATACATAGTCAACAACCAAAATTGAATATAAAGAGTGATGTATGTATCTTTACATTTAATATTGGCTGTTCAATTAAGTCTATCTCCAAAAAATTAATGTTAAAAAATGAAAAACATTAAAAAAATGAGTTTGAATTCTTCAAGTGACTATTTCTTAAAAATTATGTTAACTGAAATCATTTAAATTTGATGGCAAATATGAACTAAATTTAGAATATATTACTAATATATTAATACCATATTTTATGATGAATTTAGTTAATTTACAAGAAAATGTGTTCAATATTTTTGAATTTCATCAATAAAGAAAATAATATCTAACACATGCAATTCTCAGCTTACATAGATCTGACATATGTAGATTCGTGGTTTTGTAGGTTTTTTTTTAGGTAACAAGCTGAACCTGAACCTAGACCCCTCCAGAAAACAGAAGGCATGGGATTCAGAATCAAATCTGGATCGTCAAGATGGTAAGAGACTGTTTTGCCATATAAACTTATGTGCTTATTCTTTAATAAAATTATTTTTAGTGTTACATTATTATGACACACTAGTATTATATAATGTAGTTATATAATACTAGTACTAATACGATGCTCCAACATACATATATTTTGACTTTTTCATGGAACGATCCACCTACATAACTCTGAGACTGCCTTGTTATATTTATTTTGCTCTATTCATTTTCAATAATACATTTTTGGTTAAAATTTATTAATTAACACTATTATTCTAAGTATTACTTCTCTTTTATATATCACTTATGATCAAACTGACTAACAATCATTTATTCATCATCATTTATTCTTCAACTTATGACTTTATATATAATGAAAAATTTCTGAATTCTCATATTTTTTTTGTTGTCAAACAAACTCATGTTTAAAATGACAATAATGATAAATTTATTCTTACAAGCTAATTATTGTAAAACTATAAAATTGGAAGAAATGTAGGTTTATAATTAGGCAAATACAATAAATTAATATATTTAGCAATCTAACATATAATAAAAAAACATACCATATTCCATCACATGCTAAAACCATAAAATCATCACTGTTAACATCTAATGTTAATGTTCTTACATCTGGAAGTGCTGTAATCATTTGCTCTCGGGGAGATAAATTTTTATTTTGCTTGTAAGAATGATCACCTTTAAATAGAAAATTATTTTTATCAAATTTAATATAAAAGTAAAAATAATATTTACAGTTGTCTCTTACTTAGCACTATTTACCAAATACCTCTTACCAAAATTAAAAAATAAGCATTATAAGAAAGAAATTTTTTTATTTAATTTAATACAGGTTTCCCCTGCTTTACGAAGATTTATTTTACTCCATTTCATTTTTACAAAAGACCTACATTAGTACCTGTTTTTATCCAGATACTAATGTAGAAATCAGAGAATTTTTTGCTTTTATAAAGAAGCCAGTTGGATCACTACATAGTAATGCAGTAACTTATTATCCTGAAGGATCTAGCTTCAATTTTGGATCTCTAACCTCTAGTTTTTCAAGAGGAGTACAATTCCAGGCATTGAATCCTATCATTTGACCTTCCAGTTGACAAGCCAATGATGATTTCCAAATGTTGCAGCTGCCAGACACAGTATCCCATGTTCAATATGGCAGCTTAACTGAAAACTTAAGTAACACTATAATTAAAACTATAGAGTACATACATTATTTCTATTTTATATAGGCTATGTATTTATCATAATATTCTGTTTTTGCTATATATTAGTGCTAATTTAGGTTTTAATTATTATTTGGTAATTATTTTTTAGGATCTGGGAATGATCAAAATTTTTCCCCATATAAATTAATGATAATTGCTTCTTTGCTTTATTTCTTTTTGATTTATGAAAGGTTTCATAGTAATGACCAACTTTTGTAAAGTAGAGGAAACCTGCGTTAAAAATAGATGATAAGTTTTTAAAAGATTATAATAAATAGATCATTGATCTGCTGAATGATCTGTTTCCAGTGTTTTGTTAATTCTTTGCTTCGAACATAATTTTTTAAAGAATTCTTAAAATAGCCACATTGATGAATGAAAAGAAATTTTAACAATAAAGAGTTAATTAATCCTCAAAAATAGATTGATAAATGAATCTGTGCTAAATGAAGAGCTTTTTCAACAATAAGTAATAGTAATGAGTATGACTGATTGCTAAGGATAATTTTCATTGCTGTAAAACAAATGTTAAAAGATATCAATTATGTAATATAAGCAGATGGCCCTCAGCTTTCATACATTTTATTTTCATAGACAATTCATGAAATACATGTCAGTTTTCTAAATTTTGAAAATTAACATAACTTGATATGAAACCATGATTCAATACTAAAGAACACTTTATCCAATAAACCTGCTCCATGTATTGTTGTAAATGGAATACCTTATCTTTTCCAAATCAAGCAGTTTCATTTTATGCATGAAACTGCAAACGTGAATCTTGTTTATGGATAAAAAATTTATGTTTTTGGATATTTTATGAGTCATTGATATAATCAATGCAGTTTATGAAACAAGTTTTCCAATTGATTTATGTGACACCAAATATTCAGCAAACAACTTAAAATGCCTTTCTAATTGCTGTATGTGATTCTGTTCAAAAAAATGACAAGAAACATATGATCTATTATTGAAAATGACATAACTCTTGCTATGCAAATTTTATTCTTACAAAAAGTACAATATAAATGATTTATTTATCAGATGCCAAGTGCTGCCATTGTATTTGATTAAATAAAATTCCATATCAAACTAACAAAATATATATCATTAAAGATCAGGTTTATGTTTTTTGGGACATGTTGCATATACAGAATATTTTAAATAATTACATATGCATTATTATATTACATATGAATGGAAAATTTAAGTAGTTATATCTTAATTAAAATTTTATAAAATTTTTTCAATTTTTTTTATGTTTTCTGGAAACAGAATCCCCTTGTACAAGAAATTATATAGCTTAATTTTTATATGCAGTTTTAATGATGTATATATATGAAAGTTAAAGACTATCTGTAATATTTTTTTTATATTGAAATAAAAATGATGAGAAAATGTAAGTCTGAAGAGAAGATTGAATCAAATAAAAATCAATCAAAATATTGCACATTAATAAATAATAATAAAGTTGAACTGAACATTAATAGCAAAGTAGCTAATAAGAAAAATTCCTTCCTGCAGAATATAATGGCAGATTTCTTCCTGCCATTACATTCTGCAGGACTCAAAGAATTCCTTCATTTTCTCTTTTCAAATATATGAAGATGGCTTTGATTAAGGAGGAACACATTGCGTTCATTCTGCTGATTGGTGGCTGAAGTCAGTGAAAAATAGCTGAGAAATTCAACAATTTATATCTTAACAGGCAACCAATCATCCAAGGCTGTGTGAACAAACTTCTGAAAAAGTTCAAAAAGGCATGCTTGTCAGCAGATTGATTCTGTCATCATCAACTGAATGTTAATGGAATGGCAGTATTGACTGGATCTGTGTGTTACGAATAATGGAGATCACTTCAAATTTGTTCTATAACACTCATTATGATTCCAGACTTTTGGGGCATCCTTTAGAATATAGGAGCACAGTAATTTTCAAATAAAAACATTAATATATTAAAAATAATATCTAATCATATTATTGATTTAATCATGCTTTTGGGGAGACAACTATATTTGCAAATGTTTCTCATCTATAATATTTTGATTATGCAAATAAAAGATTATATTCTAATATTTTTACCAATTGCTCGAGAAAGATTTAATCCACCATTTACTCGACCATCAGCAGTGACTTGTCCACCTGCATTTTCTATTCTCTTTCTTTCTACTTCATCTTCAGGTTTATGATCTGAGGACATTTCTATTGCTTTCCCATGACGACTTACAACACATCTAGAATCACCTGCATTAGCTACATAAAGTTGTGAGCCATGAACAATAGCAACAACTGCTGTGCAACCACTATCACTGCCAGGCTACAGAAAAAAAAAGTTTCAAAATAAGTAAGTCGTACTGAAACAAAAATATCACACATTATTAAATATTATTTTTACTTAATATACAATAGAGCCCAAATTATTCAAGATAATATAAACTGAGGAAGCTTTAAATAACTGAAAACTCAAATAACATAGAAAATTATTATTAAATGAATTGGATTTGAATATATTAACATAATAATGTATACTGTTTTAGGTTAGATCCACTTATTGAATATTATTTAAATTATACAACAATATGCTTTTATTTATATAATTTAAGTGAATGTTTACCTCATGCTGATTTTTTTTAGTTTAAATTATTTGCTATTAAATACAGTCAAACCCCAATAAGATGATCTCCATTAAGCTGCTACCCTCTATGACTGCCAAGAAATTTGGTGGAATGGATTTTCCTTATGTTAATGGAATAGGCAAACCCCAATAAGATGCCATCCACCAATAGAAACATCTAAACAAATACTCCTTTTGGTATTGTATTTGTCCTTGTTAATCTATCAGCAGCATGTAAAGTGACTTACATCCCGAAGTTCATCAGTACTGTATATACAGTATTAAAAGTTCTCTGGATTCATTTGTAATCAATATGTGGAAGAGATGGAATTAATGGTTAATTATGTGTCTCTTTAAGCCTAGTTCACACTTAGGTTGTAAAAAATTTAAGATTGTAAGAACTAGATCATTTATTGCATACTGAGTAAATAAGGATTCTGTACAGTAAGCTGAATGCATTGGGAGCCAAATGGCTGAGTGGTAACAAGTTGGCATGCCATGCAGGAGGATCTGAGTTTGTGTCTCACATCTGGCATCTCCTGAAAAGTTTTTTCAGGGTTCTAAGCCTGGACTGTTAATCCTTGTCTTTCACCATCCAGCCACCTTTGATGGGTGTGGGTGTAGCCTGTGGTTGGAACTGGCCCCGCCCCTTAGTAATCTCCCTGATTGGAAGAAGTGTAAAAATGCAAAAAAGCTGTGTACATTGGGTTTTACAGAAAACTCAATGTAGAGGATCAAGACAGTAGATGGACATGTTTTCTATATAGTACTGTACATATTTGGTACATATACTATACTGTAAATTATACAATTTTTTAGAAATATTAAGTTTGGATGCTAAATATAAATATACTGTATTTTATTAAATTCAATAAATTCAGAGTTCATTTTCATTTCTATACTATATATGTTTTTGATAAATTGCCAACCCCAATTAGCCACCAAAATCGTCCCCAAATGGATGGTGGCATCTTATCAGGGTTTGGCTGTATATATTTTTTGTCACTTGCATATTTCCACTTAGTTTAAGAAATTAGCATTTCAGTTTAACATTTTTCACTTGGATTTCATATCTATCACTTGAATTTAATATTTGTTATTTAGATTTAATACTTTCTATTTAAATTTGTTAATTGCCACTTGAATATACTATTTGTCCCAGGATTTCAATCCACAGCATTCAACAGACCCTCTTCCAACCAGTTATTCATATCAGTCACACCCACTTGGTGTCCTGCATCGGAACTCTGAAGGATCCACATTCACACAGGTTCTGATGCACATGAGCAAACATTTGGTGATTTGGTATTCCCCTTGTTGGAAATCTTTCCTGATGCAGCTATAAAAGCAGCGCATCCATTTCCATTAGCTCGGCCATAAATGAAGTGAATATCGGCTAACTCGGCATTAGTGAAACAATTCATGTTCACCTCACTCAGTTGCCGGCTACAACAAGAAACCCACATGTAAAGAAATTGACTTTGAGAGCTCGCTTACAGCGCCACCTATCCATTTGGGACCCTGCTTTCCTATGTGATTCTGATTCCTATTGATGTTTTCTACATCCTCTCCAAGTTTGTACATGGAGTTCAGAAACATCCTGTATGCAAAAAAACTATTAATCAAGCACTTCACAGCAGTAAAACAAACAAACTTCTTTATTAGATCCAAATGTTTTCAGTGGTACTGTTCACCATCTTCAGGTTAACAACAGAATTTGCTGAAAATGTTTGTATTTAATAAAGAAGTTTGTTTGTTTTATTGCTGTGAAGTGCTTGACTAATTGTTTTTTTGCATTAAGTTGCATAACATAGAGCAGTTGAATGTGGACATGGACACCCTGTATGTAATTATAAAAAAATTTTTAAATTTTTTCATACATCAAAATTTTTTCTGATGAATTGTAATATGTTTAAATTTATTTTAATGTGCTTACTGAATTTTGGAAAATATTTTATATATTTTTATATTATTATTTTTTGCCTATGCTTTGTTTTGTTTATATTTTATAAAATTACATTTGTAAGGAAAGGGAAAACATTTAAACTAGAGTGGTGATAGAATAAAGTGCTGGAAGAGAAGACTAGTATATGTTTATTATTATTTCTTAGATTTAATGATTTAAATATTTCTAAGAATCTTAGGTCTGTGTGAATTTGTGTGAATGAAGGAGGAGAATATCTTGCTGAAAAACTTTCTGAAATAAAGATTGATCCTGTTTAAGTGCTATGATGTTTGTATTATTTTTCTAGAAAAAGTAGAGATATTGATTTAACTGTTTATAAACATTTAACATTAATTATAGAATTTATTTTGCTGTCATTTATATAATCAGATAATATTTGAGCATATTTCAATGAAAAATAGTTGCCATTTTTTAGGTTCAGGAATGTATTATTATTTTTTAATTGAAATTAATGGCAATTTAGACCTTGATTTAAAAGTTTCAATTTACAAGCATTATTTAAACTGATATATAAATCATATATTAAATGAATGGTTTTAAATATAAGAGAGACAATAAATTAGGAACTATCACATTTGTCACTGTATTTCAATAAGATCACTCAATTGCTGTATGATAGATATACTATTGTAATTCAATAGAATACTCAGCTATTCATATCACATGATCAGGTAATCTAATGAATGTAAGGAAATACACACTATTTTGTGGAGTAACCAAAGAGCACCAAAATACTAATCAATAATCTGATATGTTAGTATAACTGATTCAATAATAATATAAAAATTGTTTCTTCTTATTGGATCTCAATCAATTAAGACATGATAAAGCTCAGTAAAGAAGATAATTGTTTATATTCCTGGGTATATAATACATATTTCTCTTTTTAAAGAAATTGTATGTTGTGAACCAGGTTTTATTTATACTCAAAATAATAATTAAAATTATTTTTATTTATAGTCTGTATACTTAGAGTTTTCTCTTCATTCTCAATCAATGAATGGCAAGTACTAATTGAACAGTCTTATCAATGATAGAAGAACTACAATAAGTTTTGTTTTTGGCTTATAATGGAGAGTATTTGAGTTTGGAATATGGAAAATCAAATCATCATCATGAAAGAGAGATTATTTATTACAAATCATGAATATGTTACAAACAAGATTTCATATTACACTGCTTCATATACTAAAAACTTGATAATATTTATATCTATAAAATATTTGTAAGTCAAAAAAAAATCAATGAAAATGATTCAATAAAATTAAATTATTATATCAAATCAATATTAAATGAAATAAACATTTGAGTAAAAGTAAATCAATTGGTTTTCAAATTTTTTAAAAATAATTATTTTTATTACATTATAAACATTTACATAATGTAGTTTGGCCAGAATAATATGACAGATGAATGCTTAAATACATAAAAATATCATGTGAAAGTAGAACTGTATTATAAGAATTAAGTGGCCTAATGGATTGATTCCCCTCTTTAACTTTTATAATTGTGGAAAAATGTTGTTATATTTCTAAACAAACTAAAATTTCCTTCTAAACAATTTCTACGATGGCCTTGAATTCTATAAGGTGTGTGAAAAAGTTCTCGCTGTTTTCCAATAAATGTTGACTCAATCTATGATAACAGAAGCATCATTCTCTAAGCCTAAGAATCTGTCAATAAGACTGCATCAAAAAATTAGTGATTTTTTACACCGTCATTTGCTGTTCGCACATAAAAATGTCAAATTTTGAGCCGAATAAGCACCATTTGTGGGAAGCATTACTTTTTTGCTTTCATTAAAGAAAAATGCAGCTCAAGCACATGATATGCTTGTGGATGCTTATGATACATATGCTCTTAGTGAAACAACATGCTGTGATTGGTTTCGCTGTTGAAGACCACGAATGCAGTGGTAGGCCAAAATTGTTTGAAGACGATGAGTTGGAGGCTTTGATCGACCAAGACCCAAGCCAAACCCAAGAAAAGCTCGCCAATACATTAGCAGTGGATCGCATGACAATTGGCAAGCGTTTGCACGCCATGGGAATGACTCAAAAGAGGGACCGTAAATGTTCCACCTTGGCATGCCTGTTGAGGTTGAGGGGAACTCTCCATGCTGGGAGAGTTCCC
>WUQG02036897.1:0-10809 GCA_011317285.2 Androctonus mauritanicus | reverse complement strand
GGGATACCTGTATAATATAAATTGTTCATGTGCAACATATCACAATAGTTATTACATATATTCCAGACTTTAACACATAAATATAGTATAATTTTGTGGACATAGAAACATGTAGTGGCTGAATAAAGATGCTAACATCTATACTATATTCCAAATTTACAGATAAGAAGATGATGCTCTAATTCTCATTTTCTATTAAATATATTGACAAATGATGTGCTACTTGTTGCTTAATGCCAAGGATTTAGATTTTAAGATATTTAGTTATTTATTTGTTAGTTTTATGTTTTGTTTATTATTTTATATCAATAGCAGCAGTTTCCAACCTTTATGCTACTATGCCTCTCTAAGAAAATTTTTTTTTCTGTGCCTCCCTATCTTTTAATAGATATAATAATATAGATACGTTTTAAATAATAATAACTTTATTACAAAAAATACTGAAAATTATAATTAACAGGATAATAACAAGATTTTGATATAACAATACAAATGTGCATATTTATTTTTATAATAAATTATTAATTAAACTACATTTAATGCATCAAAGTTTAATGTGAGGGTTGTTGTTGTTTATTGGCACAAAATATATCAAATCTTGGGGGCAATGTGGAGAGTGCCACTCGTAATTCTTTTTTGATTATTAACCTGATTCAATATTTGGTTTGCAAAGACACCATTTTTAAAATCTTCCGCTCCGGATATTTTTTAATAAGAATTAAATAAATGTAATAAAAATAAACATTACTTCATTGAATTTGTACTCTTACGTTATGATATGAAGTTTATTTATTTATAGATATTATGATATGAACACTAATTTTCTATTAAAAAGTTTTGGAACCTCCCCTGACAATAGTCCGTGCCTCCCAGGTTGGAAACTGTGGATCTATGGTAACCAACAATCTTAGCATATGATGTTCGATGTTCTTTTCAGTTGTTTGATTTTTCTGTTTAACATCTGTAGCCTGAAGATGGTGGATAACCACTGAAAACATTAGCTATAATAAAATTGATACATTATATAACTGCCAAATAATGCTGTAATTTTGATTCATTTTATGTAGATGTGTTTAGGCAGTCAAGGTTAGATATGAATACTGAAATTCAACACTTAATAATAAATTGCTTTTTAATTATTAATTTATTATAAATTATTGATTAAAATTTATTATGTAAGCCACTTACACATAATAAATTATTAAATTTGGAAATTTATTCAAAATTTCAAAAGAATTTTAACAAATTATGATAAGTAATAATTGTTCAATTCTTTATTTTAAATACAGCACAGATAATTTTCAACTTATGATCAACTCACACTTATAATGATGTCTTTGACAAATTCTGCTATTAACTGATGTAATTGATTTGGTAACTTTAAAACAAGCACTTTATAGCTCAAGATTATTATTTAATGAACTTAAGCAGTTTGGTTTTGTAAGTTGCTGTAACTGACCTGTTGGATTTCTTCATTCACTAGTCTGATATATAGTGTGTGTCATATTTTTATGTCTTAGTTTTGTAGTTTTTGCCTTAATAAACATAAATAAGATAATGTATAATGTCCTAGTAAATATTAATTTTGGCATTTAACAGTAACATAAATTTTGGGCATTTCCATTTACAATGGCAGGGGTTGAAATTTTCAAAATCAAACTATTGTATGTCAAGGATTACCTGTAATTATAAAAATAAACTTACTCTGTTTAATTGTCGTAATCCAACAACAGATATATTTTGTCCTTCTAGTACTTTGTAATAACAACTGTCATCAATGGGATCATTTGTATCAGCAAATTCTTGAGGTCCCATAAAACCACAACAAATGAACTAAATATTGGAAAAAATATTCAATCATCACTATTGCAAACTAGAAATATAATGATTTTATTATTCCATATAATTTTTAATTAAAAAACATACATGTTCTTGAATTATATTTCTTGTATTTTGATTCACTTCCATCCATGCTGTTTGAAGGATATCAGTCATCTAAAGAATGAAAAAAATATTTTATAAAAAGAAGATTTTTGTTTTTAATACAATAAAATTATCCACTGGCACTCAAATTTTCTTTAAATATTTTATATTATAAAATATTACTATAGTAAATCAAGAGTTCTTAACTGGTGCTCATCACAAGTGATCATAGACATTTCATCACAAGTGTTCTATGAAATTATGAAATATAAATATATTTAAATTTATAATTTTTATTAAAAGATATATTAAAAACTGTGTACATATTTTTATTCTTTATTTTAAGATTCACTCAACTTATATAAACCTTATTGATTTTGGTGTTCCACAAAAATTTTTAATTAAAAAAGTGTTCCACGATTACAAAAAGATTAAGATCTCTGAAATCTAGTATCCTCAGGTTCAAGAAGGACTAGATTTTAAATTATCCTGGATTCTAAAGAGGCATGCTCCATTAGTGCATGCCTCTTTTAGAATGCATGCTCACTGAAGTAAAATTGTGATTAGACAGATAAGAAAAATTCCAGTAATTTACCAATAATAAATTTTTATTAATTTATTTTATTATTACTGATCTAAAATGCAAACTATAAAAATAACATGTATAGTCCCAGGCAAAAAGTTTGTCAGATTCTGTCTAGGGGAAGAAGTGGCTGACTCACCATCAAGTACTATGTCAGGCACTAACATCTGAAGATGCCGCAAAACGAAATCAACTTAACTGTTGTCTTAGTTAATAAGGGAGATAGATTTAGAGTGAATGGGAAGAGACATCACCATTTCATTGACACGACTAATCGGAGATTTACTATTTACTCTGTGCTGTATTTAATAGTCAAATAACAAAAATTACTTATAATCAAAAATAAAATATAAATATACAGTTTATTCATCAAGATGACATTTGTATTAAGAGGAATTGAAATAATTTCATACACCCACTGGATATGACTAATATGTCAATAAAGATAACTGGTTTATTTTATATAAAAAGCAATCAATGAACCAATAATTGAAAACTATGTGGATTTAAAAATAAGGCCATGTTAGGAAAGTTTTTAAAGTAATTTCAATATATGGGATTTATAAGTTGCTTACAGAAACCAATGGTTAAGTTATATATAGTATTAATATTAAACAGATTATTAATGTAATAATATATAGCAATTATTTGTCTATCTATTTTGCTAAGTTGCAATACTTTTGATAGCTGCTGACTGTCATTCCTGTTTGCCTATTTTGAATTATTAATTGTCTGATGTATAACAGTATATGGCATGGAATTTTGAAATTTTGTTGAATTTTCTTTGTACACGTTTCTTACAATTCACTTTGATAATCGTAAATGGTGAATTTCCATAAGTTTACAGCAACTATTTTATTATAGCTTAATATTTGTGGTTACTTGTCATGTTTTTTGGTATTTTATTTGTTTTTCATATATTGTGTAAAATATAATTAAATAATAAACATTGACTTCCTTTCAAAGTAATCATAATACTTTTCCAAGTTTCAAATTTTCAGTTCCCCACATTTCCTTCCCTCCCCTATAGCTATAGAAACTGTGAAATGGTACCTGTCCAAGTTACAGCAGCATCACTTTGCTCTTGAAGTGATTAGTTCCAGTACTTGTGCCTATTGTTGGATAGCCAAACCTTTTCCTGTAACCTGACAAACTTTTCACACAGAACTGTACATCATAAATATGGTTTGTGAGAAATTCTCTAAAATGCAGAAAATAATAATCATTGTACTAAAAAACTATTTTGTAATAAAAATTCCATGGCTTAAAATATAATTACAGATGTCCTCAAGTTAGAAACTTGATTCATATGTAAGTTTAATTTGTAATTCTAATACTATTGTTATGTGGCTTCACAAATGTACTAAAATCACTTTATATAACATATTTTATAATATATTTCATAATTAGACTAATTAGAAGTTTCTTATTTCACAGATTTGAAAAAATTCTCTGATTATAAATGAAAGGTGTTTTTGTGTAATCTCTGCCATCTTCAAATACTATTGCGATATGTTAGTTTTAAATTATATTTGTTGCTATAGCATTATTCTATCATAATGTTTAAAATTCTTGAAATTTTTCTGAAATTTAAAAATGAAATTTCACATGTGTAAGTATAAATATTCATAACTAGAGTGTTCATAAACCAAAGAATATCTGTATATAGAAGTAATAAAAATATAAACTTAAGGAGAGAATTTAAATATAAACAACAGTTCTAAAATATGATAACACAAGTGAAATGTTTCCAATGAAGGCAGAAATAATAAAATTAAATGATGATATAAAAAATTATTTACTTTTTTATTTATATAAAATATTTAATAGCTGAGCAATATTAAAAAGTAAGATAAGCTCTTGCCAAGATTTTTCTGAATTCTTCAGTCTGGTAATCAGAATCAGTTTTTAATTAATCAAACGAAGCCATATGAATTTATTTAGACTGTTGTTTATAAATCAGATTACAAAATATCATTGGCAAAATTGGCCTAAAATCAAAAATCAGATAAACCACATGGATAATTGAGAATACAAGCTGTCTCCCAACTTGTTTTGGTGAATTGTTTTGTAAAACCCTAAATCAAATCAACATATATCAGAGCATATGTTATAGAGTACTAGTGGGTCACAAAGACTAACATTAAAAATAGTTATATTAAAGAATAAGCAGGTAAGTCGCATGGTAAGGCAGTTGATTTCCATCTTGGAGGATCTGGATTCAGTTCCAAATCCCACACTTCCCCTGACTTTCAGTTTTTCAGGAAGAGGCCAAATTTGGGCTTTTGGTTCCTTGACTACAAATTAACCTATGTATATGTGAATGTACATAAGTTGGGGATTGCTTATATATTTTTCAACATTTCATAAAAGAAATATATATTCATTATTTTACAGCAAAATTATTCATGAACACCTTCAACTATATGATTAAGGAGTACTGTTATAAATATTATTAATTTAAGGTTACAACTTATTATACAAAGTATTTGTTTGGTGAAATTTGGTAATAAAGGATGAAGAAAAACTTTGTAATAAAGTTTTGCATACTTATAAGGGGCGTCAAAACGAGTTGAAAATGTCAATGAACATATGATCTAAATGGCACTGTTTTCAAGTTAGATCTCTTTAAAACTAGCTACTCGCACTCGAGAGCAACACAATGCATGGCAAAACCATTTCACATGCTTGATTGTGATTGGCTAGCTTTAAAAAGTCATAATTTGAAAAGGATGCCATTTAGACCATATATTTTTGACTTGTTTCAATGCCCTTTTAATAGTATGCAAAATTTTACAACAAAGTCTTTCTTTATTCTGTATATTCTAGAATACTAAGCTAATAAAATTAATTAGCAATTAGTTTAAAATATTAACAATTCTTATTCTAAATTATTTATTTGTGTTATATTCAATATTATAATGTTATACAAGATAATGATTGAAAATATTTAATATAAACCTACCTTCATTTTCATTATATTAAGAGCAATTATTCCACCAATTTCACAAGAAATTGTAAATAATGAAAATATAAGGAACTAAAAATTTAAAATTTGAAATTAATATTTATTTTAAAAAGTCATTTTTATTATATCATAAAATTTGAATAAGTTAAAAGTTCATAAAAATTATTTTTAATTATACAGATATACATTGATTCTTGGAATTTGCAAAGTTTTACTTACTATTCAATAATTAAAATATGCTGATTATGAATATTATAACTATTTTTCTCTATCATATAGATTTTTCATAATTTATTCTAAAACTTGAAATTGCAAAAACAAATTTTATTTACAAAAACTTTTTAAATTACATTCTATCTGTTATTTTGATTTAAAAGATCAAATTTAACTCAAGGATCTGAAAATATTCTTGAACTAACTTGATAGATTTAAAAAAAGTTCATTTATCACTATCCCACATTAAATTAGGATAAAGGAAGCAATTTGTCAAATCATCAGACAAGCATGGTGAATGTTTTATGCACTTCAATAACAAATTTATCACAAGCCATATTCAAAGAAAGTATTTTTGTGGGTCCATAAAATAGGTAGACCAAATGCTGATAAAAAATTTGAAGAGAAAATGAGCACACTGAAAAAGAAGTATGGATCAGATTGAAAAATAAACTTTTTAATTATAAAAAATGTAGTAGAAAATATGTTGAATAAATTTGAAAAATTAGATTGAAATAATTTACTCTATACTCAAATAAAGCACTCGTTGCAGTAAATGTTCATTAGCAATCTTTAATCAAAACACTCGAACGTTTTCGGTGGTTCAAACCACCATCATCAGGAAACATACACAGTTCAAGCCAATCTGCATTTACTGCAACGAGTGCTTTATTTGAGTATAGACTAAATAAATGAAAATATTGTTTAATTATATACTATTGATTTTCTTGATCTTAAATTTTATTGGAGTCAAATTGCATTGCTGAGAACAGAACTTCTGGTTTTAACATTGTCTATAGAAAATTGATTCTTGGTTTAAGAATCAATTTTCACCTTAATGAGTGCACTCATTCCTGGAGTGCACTCATTAAGGTGGGAATTAAATATAGAGAAAAATACAGGTAATCAAATTTTAAATTTGATGTATTTATTATATCTTTATTCAGTATATTTTTTATTACATGCATGATAATCTCTTTAACAGTACATGATTATTAGAATTAATTAATGTTTATCATAACCAAATGTATCTCAAAAGCATATATCATATAATATATATTCATATTCATATTCTCTTATTTTTTTCAATATTGCTATATATAAAACAAAAATTGCTTAACTATTAATAAATCTTTCATTTGGTTCTATTTAATTGTTAGGGAAAAAAGCTTTTCGATATTAGCCCATCTTTAGTTTGTACAAAATTTCAGTCTAAAACAAAATTGATCAATTGTCAGTTCAACTTTAAACTTTACACAAGTCAGGGCATTTAATAATCTGTTCTCATGCTGATTCATATATTATTTTATTCCATTTTGGAATAAAAAGGATCAAAATTTTTGCTGATATAAAAATTCAAATTAATTCATTATTATAATTAAAATTAGATATTAATTTAAAGTTCATTTTCATTTAAAAATGTTCCCTTAGTGTGATTAAATTTTTTATTTTTAATACAGTAGGTACCTAACTTATGTAATTTATTGTCTAGAAAAATTACACATAAATCAAAAACATTGTAACAATGTTTAAACTAGATATACATAAGTGGGCACATTAGCAAATGAAATTATGAACCAACTATAACCATAGAAAAAATTTAAGGCCATAAGTGATATTTTTGTAAAAATGTAAATTGTTTAATGAATTGTTCATTAGTGTTTTGTGGACATTTAACAAAAAATAAAATTCAGACCTTAAAAAAAATTAGATGCAAGAGCACTTTTGGGCTGGACTATTACTATTCAACTACACAGAAAAAGTGAATGTTAACAGAAAAAAATCAAACATTTGTGTAAAACAAATCTAAATTGTAATGTGAATAACCAAGTGTCAGGATTTACACATCTTTGTATATTTGAAACTCCCTAAGTTCAAACTGTGTAAACCTGGGATCTATTGTAAATGAAAACAAGAGATTTATTTAAAATTATATTTTTTCAATTAAATAATATTTTATATACTAATTTCAGTTAATTTAAAAGTATTATGATGCTCTGCTGCTAGCATTTTCCTGATAACTGCAGTTAATTTATTCTAAACAGTATATTTTTTATAAACACAACAAATAGGAATTTGATATAGTTTTATCTAGAATTTCCTTAAATCTGATTTGTACTTATTATCATATTCTAGTACAGCTATTTTTGAATGTGATCACATTGCAATGAGGAAATATATTATTGTATAATATTAATTCTGTGACTTAAATTCAATACATGATTATTATTAAATAAGAGTTTGAAATAAAAATACACTACATCTAACATCTATACTACATCTTCTAATATACATATATATATAGATCTATACATACTTATGTAGAAATTCTCTGACTTATAAGAAAAATATACTGATCAAATCAGATAAAATTATAATGTAGATATATATATAATAAATGATGAAACTGGATGAAAAATGTCTATGTTATGAGTAAAGTATGAACTTGGATAATGTCAACATTATGAATCCAAAATACCTGGATAATATTTAACAATAAATGGATGTTTATCCAAATAATACTGACATTATCCACCCGCTCTTGGATAATGTCATGTTCGAAATTTGAAGAAATAATTGTACATGCACAATTTTTGTTTATTGGCCTTATAGCTATGTATGTGTGAAGACCAATGATGTGTAGACAGTCGAGATTAGGTAAGAGGAGATAGATACAATAGATTCAAGAATTTAGGTGGGAAGGCAATACAAATGGCTCAATCAAAGAGTCACCAAGAATTCCAGCCCAAACATTAACACAGACCTGATGTTGAGAGCTAGTAGGAAGTTGCATTCGAGGATTTATCTTGATGCACACATGGCTGTTGTAGCTAGTCAAGCATTGCTCCCATGTAAACATGCCTCATCTATGAACAAAACTATTCCCAGAAAATCAGTCTTCGGCAATCTTTGAACGTAGTGGAGATGGAGCACAATTTGGCCAACATCAATTAGTTCAAAACAAACTACTAAGGTGCGAAGCCCAAAATCTACATTCCGGAGAAGATACATTGTAAGGACAAAGTGCTTGTTTTGTTTCCTTCTATCACCCCTGAAGTTTAGTGGTAGAGTTTTTGATCACCCTGTATTAGTAAAATTTACCATATAGAAGAAATTCTCTTATTATTTTTGCATTCAGTTCAGAAATTATTATTTTATTGCAGTGTGTTGTTGTCATTTGTGTTTAATTTTATAAATAGTATTCAGCATTATCTAGTTCTTATTGATTAATGTCAACATTATTTGGATAAGGATGAGAACATTTTTATCTGTCTTTATCTACTGTACTTGGATAATATTGACATCTTCCGGTTAATCTCAACATTAACTGGATTTTGCACATTACCTGTAACATATATGCATATATTTTATTAATAATAATAAACAAGCAATTCTTAGGCAGAAAAGCAGTTTGTTTTTCTGTATTTTCTTTTAAACAATTATTTTTCAGCTTTAACTACTGGTGATAGCTTTATTAATGATTCAAAATGCATACTGAATGCTATACATGTTTGAAAAATCACACATTCTTGCAATATTTAAAATATAAAATAATAATATAAATAATAGATTTAGAAGAAAAACAAATACAATATGTTGTATTTTATAATATAATCCTTTGGCATATTTAATATTTTTTTATTTTAAATATTGCAAGAATGCACAATTTTTCAAATGTAATTTTTCATAAATTTAATATGTATTTTGAATTGTTAATTATAACTACTGCTGATGGTTTTAAGCTGAAAATATTTGTTTTTCTGCATTCTCTTTTAAGAAGAGAGAATGCAGAAAAACTGCCTAAGAAACGCTTGTTTACTTAGAAGGTTTAAGTCAAAAGGTAGTTAGATAATTATATTTTGCATGTGGTTTCTGTGCTTATTAGATTAATTTTAATTAATGAACTTTGTATTACCTATCAGTAACATAGCAGTGATGGATGTGTAGTTGAAAAGTATTTGTGCACATTATATTCGTTAGAATTAATAATTTAAGAAAATGGTTGAATATTTCAGTTTTATATTAATATTTTTAAAATTAGTTTTATGTTACTTTATTTTTACTCATTTATTTCATAATATTTTCAGTTATTGTTATTTCTATGCATAAACATGTGACATTTTTAGCAGTATTGAAATTATAACATGACGACCTAGCAAGTAAATTATTTTAATTTATACTGGACAATAGTTGGTAAATGATAAACAAAATGCAAAATAAATGAAATATTAAATAATAATAAAGGAATAAATTGAAAGAAAAAATTAAAGGACAAGCAAATAATTTATTATTTTTCATATTTATTTTAATTCAAATACGAGTACATTCAATGAATGAATGTATTTAGAGATTCAAACGATCTATAACTGTGATGATATTTAAAATTAAAAGGATTAATGTTCATCCTTGAATTATTAATATTTTATCCTGACCCTAAAAAGACAAAGTTCATCTGAAATAATCTGAAAAAGCAGGAAATGCTTTTAAATTAGAGTTTAAAATTTTACTGGCAGCTGTTTCACAATATATGATGATGACTATAACAAGTTTATGATTAAATATTTAGTTTTTATGGAAATTATTTTTGTTTGTGACATTGTGATCAAAATTCATTTTGATTTCATATATATTATTAAATAATATAATTTACTATATAGTTTTATATATGTAAGTATTATTTTTAGTAAGACAAATTTATTAAAGTTAAATATTATTTGGTACTCTTTTTCAATCAGAAAAATATTTAGAAAGTGCACTTATTAGGCCTACATATTGATATAATATATATTGTATTTCATTAAACAATTAAAAATTTAATGTTCAATTACAGAAGTATATTTTTTAAATATTTTTAATAAATGTATATAGAATGTTTACTTTCAGAATCGATTCCTAAAAAACAAGTCAATTTTTCTTAGCCTTAACTTTTGTAAACTGAAATTACAATTAACAAAAGCCATTAATGTTTTATAAGTTTTTAATGCTATTAAGCAAATGAATAAAACCGAATTCTTTATATAGTCTGTCCAAGTTAGTTGTGTGGGAAAACGTCACAAACTTGAACAAGTTCATTTACAACAAAGGGGTATACTTGCAGAACGGGTGGGAAAATTGGGAATTC
>WUQG02036886.1:0-10809 GCA_011317285.2 Androctonus mauritanicus | reverse complement strand
TATGTTGGAGTGATAAAGCTGTAAACAATATCTACAGCTTCTACAGTGCTACATTCTTAACCTGTCGTCGACTATAGTTAAACGTAGCGCCAAAGTAGGCCTACGCATCTAAAGATGATAAAATACTTTTTCCAATCAGATATAAATTTGATTTTATAAATTTCTTCCCAACATTAACAAAAGGCATATAAAGATTAGGCTGAAACCTATGTATAAGCGTAGAATCTATTTCATAGTAACATTATGCCTACTATTGTCAAAATGCCCTAAATTACTTTCATTTCTCAGCTATTGCGCATTCATTTATTCTTACTTTAAATGAATGCTTTCGATAATAGTGTCATTTTAAGTAATCATTAGATCAATTCAAAATAAAAATTTATACCGGTACAGAATCCCCAATATAAACAAGGTGGTTTGTTTCTTTATGCAAAATTAAGACATCTAAAATTTAGACGTTTCTACCAAAAAAAAATCTGATAAAAGTCTAGAATTTAGATGTTCGACAAGAACAGAGTTCTAAATTCAATGACTCCAATTTGAAAGATAACAAAAAGACGATTCTTTGCCATTCAGAATATGTTTTCGCACATGTATCCAATGATACTTTGTTTATGTCTAGTTTCCACCCAAGATTTTAGCTGGCGAGTTAATTGGATCTTCGGAGATTATCTTTTAAACCAGATAGCCATTTAACGTCAATTTACTATACTGAAGTATGAAACTGTAACCAATAATGTGGATTATTTTTGATTTACAGCTTTTTCAAGTTTAACCAATCTTATTACATCACGACCGGATGATATCACTGAAAGTTTGCGGAATTTATAAGTTTGAATTTCGAAATTTCATTTAACATTTACAATTTAAAAAATAATCTTTATATCAATAATTAATTCTTAATAACGTGCTATAATATAGGCTAATATAATAAATATACCACATATATGTATATATATCATATATTTTATATACCATAATAAATAAAAATAAACCAATAAAATAATAAACCAAATCTTTCAGATAGAAACTGCAGCTTTACAATAGGCTTATTTTCGGAAGATTTTGGGTTATTGCGATTTGAAATTTTCAGATTATGTTTATAAGACAATTAGCTAATCTTTGTGTAACACGGAGTTTCAAATTGCAGCATTATAAGAGTTTTATTAATTAAGAAATTTCAGTTATTTAAAAAACAATTCTTTTATGTACTGTTTATAATGAAAATATTATTAAATAACAATAGAATTGAGCTAAAGCAGTCAGATCACTGAAGATACGATATAATTTTGACAAATTTGATTGCTAGATAAATTTTACATGGCTTTTTTATTGTGACGATTATTAATATGTAAGAAAGATCAGCGGTTAGAACAACTGCATACGACAGGACGAAATTTTTAAACATGCTATGTTATATGGGACCAATAAATAATAGAAATCTAGTTTCGGATTATGAAAACTAACACATATAAAGAATATGCATAATAAATTTGTGTTTATAGCTATCAGACATAAATTACTGAAATAACAATACCAGTAACGTGGTATTATTACTGGTATTGATGGTTGTTCAGTAACCCGTTTGCTTATGACTCAATTAATCACAAACTTTTCGTAAGACATCAGTGATGTTTCCTTATATAAATATTAGTATGGATGCACATAATAATAAACCATAATTTTCATTTCGGATCGCTTTATTACATTACAAACTATAGTGCTCGATTATAGTGCTCGTTGCGTTGGATACCGCGCAATGGAATCGCCCCATAACCAAATCGCGTTGCACAGTGCTGTCATGACTAATCGGCTCGAATCGAGTATTGCTCGATAGCCGAACATGCCCCCATTCGAGGGGAAAAATTGAACTGCGCTGTATATCCCTTGTGCGATATGCAGTTTAACAGCTTAACCTTAACCAAATGAAATTATTGAATCCTGCATGGACACTATATTTCTTTTGTATTTGCATTGTATTACAACTCGGTTCCTTTCATATTAGATACTAAACATCTAATATTCCTAATGCTCACCAAAAGCTGCCCGTGATAACAGACTGCAATCAACTAAAGAATGGAGTTAATTCAGGCAATCCGGGACACAAAATATTTGGAGTCACATATAATTCCATACCTGGAATTAAATACGAATACTCCAGGGTTAAAAGAGATTTTTTTCCATCATGGTGATTACTCGAACTTCCATTGACTGTCATTATTCCAAAATCATTGATGAAGGCCATCGTAAGTACGAATTTTCATTGTCAATAATCATCGTTTTAAGGACAAAAATAAGGTATCATTAATAAGAACGGCTCTGAGTGGAATTTCATCTGTCTTCAAAATTTGACACATTCGTTGAATGAAACAGTGAACAGTTTGTACTCTTCGGTTCTATTGATCTAAGGTTGAGAAGACCATCAAATATTGAATGCAAAGTGCTTGCCATCTAAAAATAATAATTTCTCAATAACGAAAAGATATTAATTATATATGAAAATTATCGAACTCTGAGATAATGATATTTACCTGGATAGGAAATTTCTTAGTAATATAAACGTAGCCTAAAAAAGTTGGGCATAGAGAAATTTTTCCAAATCTTTTCATGAAGTTCAAAATCTGATTGGAAAAAAATTTTCTGCAAGCTATCTGCATACGAAATACATAAAACAAACATGTCTCTTATCTTTAATTTATACTTTAGTCTAATGTCGCATTCTGCGAATCTTCTGATATCCTGAAAAGTGTTCTGCATCTGAAAGAAATTTTAATGAATTAACTTTTGTCGCAGTGTCAATAACTTTTCTTGAAATATTGTAAAATCTTACTTTTGCGATAACTGAGGACAACGCGAGACTGCAAGTGATGAATGACATACTACCTATAAACGAACTATATAATAATATCATTCTGATATCTAGCGACATTTCGATAAAAATCAGTGCGTAATAACTAACAGCCAAATCTAACAGAAATATAGAATACATTACAGCTAGAAGACAATTCCATTTGTCATTAATCATTTTCACAAATGACCAAAAATCTGCATGTTGAATAATTATTGTTTCTAATTTGTATTCAAGATCGAGACTCTCAGATTTCAGTAAGAAAAAATTTTCAGATAATCCCGAAAATCCTTTATATACTACATACATGGAGGATACAGTTAACATGAAAAAATGAGATACAAACCCAAAACTAATATTATCCAAACTCCATATTCAATAGAACAGATGAGACCTTCGTTTTCAATAATATTTTTCGATTCAAAAGTAGGATATAATGCAATTATATTGACACTTTGCATGAAGCCAATAGATCCGAAGTTGATAACCATGAAAAAAGCCAAATCCCGTATGCAATAACTGATAAATGAATTTTATCTGACTTATCTAGATTTCTGGCTTTTAATACAGAAACGATCTTGTTACGCTTTATCCAACTGAAAGCAAATGCCATATCAAAAGACCAAAGAATGAGGAAAAGTTGGAAAAATATAGCATCTTTTGTAACAGAATTATATAAATTGTCACAAGGAATGTATTTATTGATAATCGGAATGGTATGCAAAACAGATATGAAAAAATTCTCCCATAAAATGAATTCGACAAATCCAGTATAGAAATTCTTAAACCGGCCAGTCATAAAATTATAAGAAACATTGTTACCGCAGCTGCAAGGACCGAACACTTCTAAACCGTAGACCAATGCAGTAGACATTCCGTATCTGAAAAAGCATCTTAAACAAATTTCGGAATTTCGACGAAAATTCATTTCGCAGCTATCGATATGTAATTTTTTTCTCTTTATTTATTAGAGAAACAAGCACATAAATCTTTTAGTTATGAGCACAATGAAATTCTGATTTTAGGATAAATAATTATAATTAATATCAATTTAATTTTAATATAATAAGATACATTACTTAGTTTTAAGAAAAGGATTCTGGATAAAGTTGCTCCCAGATAAGAGAGTTGTTTATGAAAATTTAAATGCCTATAAAAACAAAAGTATATTTCGAATCTGCTTCAATAATAAGGTTGAACGAAATGATTATATGTAGATAACCGCATATTAACTTTCCTGCATAAAGACTAACTTACGCATAGTGTTCTAATTGCAAATTTGGTTACTGCTCAATTTTCCCTTAAAAAAATACTTATGGCGTACACGTAACTAACAGTTTCGCCAATCGATTAAATCGAAAATGATATTGTCAGATCTGATCAACCAGTAACATCCTTCCGTCATATCGCCATCATTACGTTCATTGCATCTAATTTATTTCTATATTCGATTAATGATTGATTTCAAGAAAAGAATCGATGCTGATGCAAGGATTGTATATATGAGATTTGTTATGTAATATTTTAAGTTAAGAATGTATTACGCATAGCATATAATGCAATCTATGCTTTATGATAATATCAAAAGCTAATTGGTACATATTAAGTGGCTTATGGATTCCTGCCCATGTTCTTCAGTTATTGAAACTTGGGATGAATATGAATAAAGGTTTCCTAGGGAGCTGTGCAAAATTTCACTTCAAGAAATAGAGTGGTTGAACATCAATATTTTTCTTGCAAAATCACTCATATAACACGAAAAATTTCCAAAATCTAAAATACCACTTTCAATCTTTAAAAGCTTCTTCAGTTTTGTTATAAATACAAAAATTTTATATCAAAAGTGATCGTTTAAAATTGACCTACGTTGGTTGTATATATCAAATGTTTGATATTTTAAACTTAATTATATCTGTTATCATTGGTCAGGTTAATTATGTTAAGCCGGCATATCTGAGGAATATTTTATATTTGGGGGCAGCCATTTATAGAGCCCACATAGGCTAGCCAACACTCATGATGGCGTCAATCGGACGGCTGAAGCACGAGATTCAACGCAGGAGATCATGATCCAAAACCGCAAGGAATATATTTATCGACATCCGGAATTTCCTGAAAAATTCATTTGACGTAATTCTCCCACAAACTTAATACAACTTATCGAGAAGAGAAATTTTTAAATCTGCCAGAAAGAATATTAACCTATAGTTTATAACATTTTCGCAATTGCAGGGAGAAAAAAATCTCGAAACAAAGATCAAAACTGTCCACACTCCGTAAATGAAAAAGCAACTGAAACAAATTTCGGACATTCGATACGACTTCATCATTACAGAATCGAAAAACGATTCAAATGGAAAAATCGAGTTCTAAATTAATGCAGTGTGTTATCTACGAATATTGCCCGTATTAATAATATACCTAGAACATGAAATTCATTTTGTAAATAAATTAATATTAATTACTAGTTTGGAAACAGAAGGATACTAAATATTATTTCTTGCCAATAACTGCCTTTCTAATAAAACAAGTATGAACAACTGCCGATAAATATTTGCTTCTACCAGAAAGTAGATGCATTTCGAAATTGTCTTCCTTTAGTCGAACAGTTTTATTAGTATTTGATATGTAGAAGTACAGTTGGTTTTTGATGGGTTACTTATAAATTAATGAAATTCATCAAATTTTTGTTTAAAATTAATTGCATCCTTCCATTAATTTTAATTAAAATTCATTTATAAATGCCATAAAACTTGTATACTCTTTTATGGAAAGTAATTGCTGCTTGCGATGTACTGCCAATTAAGGCGACCAACTTCTCGTTATAAGAATTGCTTGTAATTATAATTAGATTGATATTAATTGCATCTTTCCATTTAAAAATCGATTATAAAATCAATATATTTAATATAAAATTCAAAATTTCTAATGGATATAGCAAAACTTCTTGTTGCTACAGTGTGTGCTATCGATTAATTTCGAATTCTTGACCAAACGTGTCCCGAAAACTTTGAGAAAAATTTATAATTGAACAAATATTGATATTAAAATATGATTTGCATTAATCCATATGGATACTAATGATTTTAAAGTCTATTATGATACTATTTTACCTAAATCTGAACGAATACCGTCATCAGATTTACGTGACATGGATTACATAATTCCAATAATAATAGCCAACACAAACGATCATGTGATGGTTTCTTGATATTGTATTAGTTAATTAATTATTTATTTTATAGCTCATATCTGAATTTATTAAAAGTGTTTTAATATTATGAATCTAATTTGTCTTTTACAAAATCACTGTCGGATACGCTCAAGTTAATTGCAAAAATACATTAATCCATTAAATGAATACCTTGTATTCAGAGCTTTATTTCCAGTATACACAACAGGTTGAATAAACTACTGAAGTATATTTGAATATAAAGAATTAATATATTCAATTCTCAACTGGTTTACTTTGTTGTTATCTTCAGAAATTTAACGACACTGTTAATTTTGAGGAATGTAAACTTTCACAATGTTACACTATAACTGTAATATTAACGCATACGACAAGTTTATCAGAAAAAATTCTTAAACATTTTGTCCTTATATATTTCAATTACTTAACAGTTCTTTTTTTTTGCTTTGAAAAAAAAAACTATATTTTGTGAACCTCTAAAATTTCTTAGATATCGTTGAAAACATGCAATTCGCAGTGTCGAATATTATTTCAGTAGATGTTAATTGCTAAAATCGTTAATAGTTCTTAAATTCATGTTAGAAAGAAGAAAAAGAAGTAAAGAAAAATTTGAAATAATTTAGAACGTATTTCTATTCGAAAAAAAGTATTTCACACCAATGTTATTTTGAAAAATTAGGTAATTCCAACTGTGCAATATAAATCGTACGATCCCATTTGAAAACAAAATTGTTCTTTGCAGAATACTAACCCTTGCACCTAAGTCAGCGGATTGCCGCGTGATAAAGGTAGGGCTTATATCACTGGAAGACGGGGTTTGAATCCGAGTCCCACATTTCCAGTTTCTCAGGAAGAGTCCGGTTTATACTATAGGTCAGAATGAATCGATGCGGCTCTTGCTCTTACCTAATCTAGCATTTTTGGTCTAGATGATATATGGACTTATATACAAGTTGATCGTAATACGTTTGGTCGAATTTAAATCAGATACAACCCATGAAACCATCGCAAAGGACCCATGTAAAGGATCGGACATTAACATACATCGTAATGCCTTAAAATATTTATATGCCTTATAAATTTATGAGACCCGGATTTGAGCCGAAATGTTTTAGATGGAAAGCCGTAGGGTTCCAGATAATCAATTTATCGGTAATACAATAAAATCGGATAAATTAAATAGTGTTCGGGGAAAAATTGAAATAAGAAATTTCTATTCAGTGTATTTAAATAAACACTGAATAATCTATAAAACAAAATACTTAGAAAAAATTCCATAATTTCGTAAGGCTAGGACTAATCGGATTTGAAAATTTCATTTAAAATTAATATTCATAAATTCTTATTTAACAACATAATTCACATGACACGACATCACCACCTAAAAACATGTATCCTTTATTTCTTACTTTAACAATAATATTTAGTCTCAGTTAATTACCTTATATTAAGAGATATTTAATGAGACTTAATAACACATATCAATTCATTCCAAATTGGATTATATTCCCGCTATTTACTGCATCTCCACATGTGAATATGTTTTCTCAGATTTTGTTCGAAATACAAACTTTTCTTGAATACTATATTTTGGATAGTTATAGTTTCTCATAAATTTCAAATTAAGAATTATGAATTTCAGTCCGTCAAAAGTAGAACATTACTGACTAAAACTTAAATTATACTATAATTGTTTGATCATGATATCATATTACTTCATTTTCTAGACACCATATAGTTTATGTAGAATGCTATGCGAATCCACTAATTGATTGTTAAAAGTAAAAGACATAAATTTTAAATTAATCAATTTTTATTCATTCTTAAGTTTTGCTAGATTAATTGCATAAACTTAAGGAAAACATTTCTGTTAATTAGGTCAGTAAACAGTAATTAAGTTCCGGAATGTCAATGGAATTTTTAATTTCATAACTAATTTCTTCCAGTATCTTCAAGGATAATAAAGTGCTTTTTATCTTCAAAAACAAAATTAATCTGGCGATCAATACAGAGAGAGTTTTTTAAATTTGAAACATGTGTGTTTCAAATTTATAACAATTCGAATTAGAGAGAGAATGTGATTCAATAAGATGGAAACACTTACTGTTGTGAATAATAAGACTTCATACTCAATAAAATTCTAAACTTCATTATTAAATCTTTAAATTTAAATTAATTTATTTATATTTAAGATGATATATTTAAAATAAGTCATCAATAGCTGAAGAAAAAGTATATTAGATTAACGGTCGAAGTAATCTCATCAACAAGGCTGGCCATCCGGGGGGTGCGGCGGATGCTATGCATCGAGGCCCTGCGATTGAGGGGGCCCCAACATGAAAAAGAACTAAAATAATGTACTCTTGTGCATGAAAACTTGACAATATTCCTATCGTTGTCAGTATGACGAAAAGCACATTTTATCGTAAACATTATTGTTATAGATCTCTGAATTTCGACAATCTTCAAACTAATTCTTGATGATGCGAGTGTTTAGTTTTTGTTATTTAATTCAGGGAACTCCCGAGGATCCCCACCTAAAATGAACTTTTTAGAAAAAAATCTCAATACCTATAGCCCGCCTTAAGAAGCGAAAATAATACTTATTCCTTGTGTTTTTGTCTGGGTGTTTTTAAGTGTTATTATATAGTAATTGCCAAGTTCGAAACCGCTCCCAAAATTTTAAGATAATTGGGCCAGACAGATCTACCTTTAATGGAAACGTTTAAGTGCCAACTCTCAAATCCTTTTTTGGGTCGCGGGCGGATTAGAAAGTAGCTGGTCCAGCAGAGAAATTAACGTCCGAACTGAAGCTAAGTGACAACTCCCGCCAGGAGGAGATGAAGTAGGAAACCAACGGAAAAGACCTTTGATTTAGAAAGGAATGGCGATTTAGTGAACTCCCCCATCCGTGTAAGAGGGAGAAGAAAAACCAGATCAGCAGAAGCCACAAGGCGGAACTCGCGGAAGAGGACATCTTCAGTTCAGCAGGTTTGGCATCGTTTAGGGTTAGGGCCCCAAATGGTTTCTTGCACCCAGGCCCCTTTATAGAGAAGACCGGTTCTGCTCATCAGTTCTATAAATTCGCGTATCATATAAGGATTGCATAAGAAAGTATTAATCTTCGAATTGAACTTTAATTCCTCATAACATTATTATAAATAATGAGACGAAAAAATCCTTCCTGTAACCGATATTTTGTATTAAGCACTAGGTAGGTGCATACAGAAACAAACACAGTATATAAGTCGTATATCCAGCGGTGGATGAAAAATACAAATAGAGGCGTGAAACCTGATATTTCAATAGTTTGATGTAGATTAAGTGATGACATAGTAGATATTTCTGATATAACAAGTTAATTAATATAATTATATCGATAAATTTTTATAACAGATATTTTAACCAATTAAATATGAAATTGAAATATGAAATGAATTATTCAGTTCTTCATTTGTGAAAAATGACCAATTTTTATTAACCTAAATCCCGGATCAAATTTAAATGTTTTTATTTTACATTATAATTATTGGCAAAGGGTCCAAGAATTCCACAACGAAGAAAATCAAAATGAGAATCAATTTATGATTTATAATTTTGAAAATAAGTTTCACCATTAGACAACAGTACGTACTAAGTACTTCCTCTTGCCTAAGTAAAGCTAGGTACTTGGAGTATAATACTACTATGTTTTATAAGTTCTTTTATATTGTGGGAACAGGGAATTCGGGTCGGATGTAGGGTGTCATTCTATATCTCTTCATAAAAAAATGAAAGTAATTTAAACAGAATGACACCTTAGAGATGGTATGCTCTTGGATGATCCAATGGGGATGAATAATATTTATTTATTTGACCCAAATAATTTGTGATGAAAATTATAACAATTATGCGAATATTTACGATGGCAAAGACAGTAAAAGTGAGCCTACGAGAATTTCCGTGTTTTCGTTTTAGCGGGCTTATAAGATGGAATGAATGAATTTGGTCGCCACACAACATTGATATAATAACGAACTCAAAAAAATCTGTTTCCCCAAATTTGCATCTTTTACCGATCCATTTTCATTAATGTCATTAATAATTCACTAATTCCTGGTGTATTAATAAATTCGACTTCATATATTACGGATAAAATTCTTATATCGATAAAATAGTACATTTAAATTCTTGACATTCTTATTTCTAAGTAAAATATTTATTACACGTACATATATTATATTATGCATTTTCCTTATGGTACTAGTAACCATGGTGCTAGAAAGTATCAAGGTTACTACTGCGATAAGGAAAATGTATTCCAGCCGAGAAGGATCGATTTGCTTGTGTTGCTACTTGCAGCCTTCCATAAATATGTCATTTATTTATGGAACCGATACTTTCATCTGCTGTAATCACAACAAGACGGTAAGCAACACACTGAAAGAAATCTACATGGGATTTGTCGAATTTATTGCTTGGGAACATCTCTTTTTGACATTATGGCATTTAATTCCAGGACTGAATGTCAACTCTCCCTGTATTGAAAGGTATCAAATGCTCGAAAGTGGACATCTTATCGCTAAAATAGCAATGTTTGGTTTAGCATTTGTTTATGCTTCCTCAGTCACTTTTGGTAAACGTAATAAAATCAGTCTAAAAATTACATTGAGAAGCAATGATTTCTGTCGGCAAAACATAATACAGAATACTTATGAAAATGTTTGCAAACTCTCCCTGTTAACATTTTTCATTGTTAGTATTTCGATAGTTACGGTTCACATTTTGG
>WUQG02036875.1:0-10810 GCA_011317285.2 Androctonus mauritanicus | reverse complement strand
GAGCAATAAAAACGCCAAAAAATGACACAATAAATATGGCGTACCCCTAGAATTTTCTGCGTACCCCACTTTGGAGACCACTAGTCTGGGGTAAGAACCAAATCAAACTATTTCAATTGAAATTCTAATTATGTTTTAATGGCTACAATCTTGAAAAAATGTGGCGAAAAATAGACAAAAATGAAAAAAACAAGTTTGGTATAATCAAGATATAACAAATTTTATAGAGCGCTTTCGGTTTACACCGTCTTTAGTTCAAGCGAAGATGGCGTAAACCGAAAGAGCTCTATAAAATTTGTAATATATTGCCTCTATCGAGCTTGTTTTTTTTTTTTTTTGTTTATTTCGCCTTAACTGAACCTAGTTTATCTATCTTTACGGCGGAAAAGATTACGAACTTTTTTATTTTAATATATTTCAAGTATAAAATTCAGTTTATATCAATTCAAAAATCGATTTATGGTATGTTTCTGTTCTGTTTATGCACAGTAATAGTCCTACCTGTTTATAAATCTGTTAATAAAAGCTCGCGAGTGATGCGAATCTACGCCAACCAGTATTATTTTTGCTTTATTAACACTATACGAAATTTTTGTTCTTTTAAATAATTTCGAGTGATTATCGTTTTGTTTCAAAATGGCGAACCGAATTTCTTTCTTTTTTTTTATTCCTTTATCAGCTGTATTTTCGAATCTTTACTTTCGACAGACAATTCGTTGTAATTATAAAAAAAAAAATTTATCAGGTAAAACTCTTATCAATGGTAATAATATATCCGTTTATAATAAAGATTTCCATTTTATCCATTTTCAAGTGAATATATGAGTGAATATATGAACTACTGTCCTTATATACATATGAGAACAGTAGTTCATATAAAAATATTAAAATTTCGAACAGTTGCCATATTGTAACGAGTCCACTGCAACACTTTGCTACTGGGATGTTTTTCGTACTGAAAACACAGTCAAGTTAATTATATAAGATCATTCTTGTAGAAAACACTTAAAATTCTTCCAAATTCTTCATGCATGCTGCTAATAAGTAGTTTATAATCTTTAGAATGTATACCATCTTGAAATATGAATCATGTATATCGCCGGTTAGATTTTCTGCTGCGCATTCAAAGTAAACTGTTGGATGTCTCCTATGAATTTTTTCTGGATTTCTCAATCAAAATGCCTAATATCAGGCTTACTTTATTGGTGCCTAGAGCCGTCCCTGACATTCACACGACCCTCAAAATTGATAAAAATATACCTTGATTAACGAAGAATTACTTTCTAAAATTTAGATGCTCTGCAATGTTTGATTCTCGCGATAATTTAAGAGGAGGACAGAGTGAATCATATATAGATATATAGGTAATGCCTTAAAATCATTATTATAATATAGCGTTTGCAGTTGAAAAATTGTTATTGTAACTTCAAAAAAGATTTTTTTTGTAGTTAAATAAAGCAGACATACATTGGAACATATAACAATACAGTATATTTTTCCGAAAAGTTAAAAAAAAACAACTTTACTTTCCATTCGAAGAAGGAAACCAAATCCAATTATAATTTTCCATTTTAGTTTAAATCATTCAAGCAAAGGGGAAATAAATAAAAAAACAGCGACGAAAAGAAACCCAAATAAACAAAACCGCGTATATTAAATCATAATTGGATACACAAATAATTTATCCGGTTGAAAATTTTCAACAACAATCGAGCAAAATTTAACTTCAATCCTGTATAAAATATTAACGTCATCACTATTCTCAAAGGTACCAAAATAAATATTGAAGTCGTTTTATATTCTACATTCGTTTTTTTTTGTTTTCTGTTTTTGAATCGTAAATCAAAACATTTTTATAAGAGCAAAATAACTATTAAAACATTCAGAAAATAAACAAAATAAAAAAAAAACAGCCATTGATCCTAACCTTTTAATATCTTCAATTAAAATTCTATCAATTAATAAAATAATCAGTGGGGGGAGAAAATAATACTTTTAATCAAATTTAACCATATAATCGCACCGACGTTATATAGTTACGCGCGACTTTAACAGAAATGAGAATTCATATTTATTTCTAGAAATTTTTTTCTTCTGCAAATGCTACAGCATCGGAAGTCAGTATCGAGTCTATGGAAGAGAACAGTAATCCTATAGTAATAAGATTACTATAGGATTCCGTAGACTTAATATTGACTTCCGATGCTGTCGTCAAGTATAGCAAACTGATTTATATTACTCTTAAATCTTACGTAACCTGGTTTATATATAGTTCACAGACAAATGTAGAAAAATATCTTCGCATGATACTCTCGAGAAATTCGAAATGAAAAGTAATATCGGAAATGGGGTTAGGGCCGGTGCAGTCAATTTAAGTAGTACGAAACTCGCTCCGTACTACTAGTTTATATCAGTAAAACGATAATAATTATGTAGATATTTAGCGGACAGTAACAGTCGGACTTTCTTACGTTTGACAGATCTCATAATCTTCTTAGATGTCGATTATATATATATATTACACACATTCACCTGTTGATTTCGTTTCGGCGACGACAAAAAAATGTTTGACGCGAATAACTAATCACTTATCTAATAATATTCTCTTTCGGACGTCATAAATCCGAAAACACGTTCGGTTTGTGAGTAACGGTGACGCCACGCGGTCGCTAACACACATTTATATCATCGAAGATATAAAAATCCGATTTAAATTACTACTACATAAATCGAAAAATAAAAAAGAAAAAAAAATGAATAAATATAAATTTTATCTACATTAAACTATGGCGTTTCGTTGCGGTATATCAAAATACATAATATCGAAATTAAAACGAGTCGTTACTACCATTAAAACGAATCATTAAACGGTGTATTTTATACTTGCCTCGAATATATTGAATAAAATTTACCTTAATGGAGTCATTAAAGTGACATTTATCATTATTTTACTGTCTCGAAATTCGAAAAATAATATAATATATTTTTTCGAATTTAAAATAATTATTGATATTTACCTGGCAACACTTTTGAGATATTTAAAATAGAAATCGTAAAAAACGTGGATTAAAGTGTATTCGAGATATCGTCGGGTAAAGAAAAGCGTTATTTTCGATTATAAAAATTATTATCGGTAATTTTTAGATTATTAATATCGCGATTATCGTTTATACGCGTCAAAACGGTACCGTAAAAATATCGCTTTTAAGACAGACTGTATTATAATTAAATTAATTAGCATCAACGTCCACGTAGCGATAAATTTTGTAGACGTAAAAAAAGAAATTTATTTATTAAATATAAATAAAATTGATCGTTATTGGCGCGATAACGATACAGAATTTAATAAAATGGATAAGCGATGCGATTATGTGTGTGATATATTAAGACATTTTACCTGATATCTGGTAACTACTCCACTCTACTTATCCACAAACACATGAAGTGTGCAGCTGCAAGGTAGCAGCAACGTGTTTGGCCGATTGTCGCCAGATCCGATCAATAACGCTCTTTCTTACCACAAGGGGGAGATACTGTATCTGATTGATGATTCGTTACGGTAACGGCCGTTTTATATTATTCCCGTAGCGCTTTACATCTTCGTTGTTGTCATTCGACAAAGTGCAAAGTATGGTTAATATCTGCCCACTTATATATATAATCCAAATTAGCAATAATTAAAACTCGAAGAAGCTTAATTCGGAATTATACTTCACTTCGTGCTGGGTTTATTACCCGATTTGCATGCAAATATTCGAAACTTAATTAAATCGGTTTTAAATTGCGTTTCGCCACATACATTTTTTTTTCCAGCTTTTATGAGGTTTGGTAACGTCTTTAACTGGCCGAAACTTTACATTTATGGAGCAAAAATGATGTATAACATTTTACTTTTACCGATTTTTTTTTTTTAACCAGTCAGAACGTTCTATACGTGTAAATATTAAAATTAAAATTCCTCACTTTATAGCTTTTTACGTAAATTCTCCAGCTTTAGAAAAAAAAAAATTCAAAAAATCAATTTTTTTAATTATTTAAAAAACAATTATTTAAATTTGCCTGGCAACACTTTTTATGTTTTTTTTTATACGAGGCAGGTGGAGTATATTTACGCCGGTATCGAAGTCTATCGTGTTAAGTAATATTCTCTTCCTTAAAGGATTTATTTCTTAGTTTTTTTTTTTTTTTTGGATAAAAAATTAGCGAAACTATACTGGATAATTGATATTAAAAATAATAATTAATTAAAAAATGTTTATTATTATTATTATTATTTTTACGACCGAATAAAAAATGTAAGACGGTTACTCTTCTCCCGAATATCGTTATGGACTTAACAAAGCCAACTACTTTCGTATAAAAATATTGATTTGAAAATAACGGCATGAACAACACGAATGAATATTTTAAAATAAGCTTAAAAACGAATAAAAAAATTTGGTTAAAAACTGGAAGAATAATGAATATTAAACTAACAAGTAAATTTTATTTTTAAGACGACCGTAGTCTGGCAACACTTGTTACACGCCAGGGAATAAATTTTTAAAACGTGTCGAATGATAATTATTCAATATTCAAATCGTCCAAACGTCGTAGTGTTATCTAGCCGAATATATATATGAATGGATAATTATTCAGAAACGAATATTCATATGCAAATAGAGAATTGTGTAATTGCTCTGTTTAATGGCAATTTCTCTTATTAAAACCGATTTTGTAATTGTAAGACATCTGCCAGTGACGTTTCCATAGCTCTTCGAACAAAAATTCCTTGCAGTTAAAATTTATTGACCGCTAAATTAATAAAATTTAATTATCAAGGTATTAATTAATTATCGGAAATTCAAATATATATTAAAAATATGCGAAAAACGAAGACACACACAGCAGCACATTCTCCTACAGTTGTAAAATGTCAAGTTTGTTTGTCGACCGGTTTAAACGAAATCCCGGTTTTTATCAAAATCGTTTAAGATAACTAGTAATAAATATTTAACTTTTTTTTTTTTTTTTCCTTTTTCGTGACAATGGGCCGAATAAATTTTGCCAGTTGATCAAATTCGGGTATTAGCATTGAATTAATTTTTCATCGAATTTTCTACTCGAAAAATTCAATTAAAGATAGTAAAATTTTATTATTTGTATAGCTCGTTTAATTTAAAAATAAATTATAATTTTTACCGACTTTAAGTAATTTTTTTTTTTTAACAAAATTTCTCTCATTTTTAATTTAAAAATGTTTACAGCTGTTTTACTAGCGAAATTGCTTCCAATATCCAGAATTTTCTCTAAAAATTCTTCGGGTTAGAACATCTTTTAGCAAGATTTTATTTGTATTTGATTTAAAAAAGTTAACAGCGTGTAAAAAAAACTTTTTTTTTTTCTCGATTTAAACAAAGAATAACTTTGTAAAGAAGTTTTTTTTTTGGCAACGAAAACAACAGTGGCGATAATTTATTTGTTTTAACCTTTAAACCAAATTTGTTATTCTAAATTAACGATAGAGATGAACAGTAGACTATAAACACGTATTCATCTCAATTTATCGTATGCTGTTTGGAGAAATGTAATTCGAGTATATAAATATTTATTTTCGGATAATGAAGCCATAAAACTAAACATACGTGAAAAAAAAAGTTTTTAATCTTTTCTAGTTTTAAAATGAAGAAGAAAAAAAAAATGGTTATCGCCTAGCACAAAAATTTTAATTAGAATTTTTGTTGCATCCCACTTGCAAAAGAAAACTTAACTGTAATATATTGTTTTGTATATATATATATATTTTCGTTCCTAGATTTTGTAGGTTGGTGTAATTAGGAAAATATTTTTTTTTCTTCTTAAAATAAAATTTGTGTTTGTATGCCTTAGCGGCATTAATTTTAATGGTGCATTTAAAAATTTATTACCTGGTTTTTACTGTACTCTACTACTAAAAAATTCTCTACTTAATTGAAAATTTTAACCAGTGTAACGTATAGAAATGTTTTATGACTATTGTTCTGGGATTGTTTTTTTATTTCTCTATTAATTTTAATCTCGAATTTAAACATTGTTAAATTGCTTTTTTTTAATGAACACTTTTAATGTAAATAATAAATTAATACCGGTTACTGGTCGAAATCTTTAACGCCAATCACAGATCAATGCGTATTGATTGCGTAACAATAAACTGTTCAACGTAATAATAGACAATTTGAACGTTTAACAAGCGAATGACGATATAAACTACTACACTAATATATATTGTGATTTCCTAATTAGATAATAATTATTTTCGTTGATTTATCGTAGAGAGAAATATTTTTAATTAAGATTGTTTCGCTGTTTCTGATATTGTGATATAAAATATAGTTTATGGATAGAAAAACTAATCATCGTTGATTTTCTTTTTCATTTTTTAAAAAGAGAAATCAATTTTTTTTTTTTTTATTAACAGATAAAGTAAGCTGGAAATTTAATTACAAAACAGGAAAAAATCTGAAAAAAAAAGTGTTTGTACTATCCAAAGCAAACCGTACCAGGAAAAGCAAATAAGTAAGTTTACATAGTTGAATATAAAAAGTTTTTGAATAAATTCGCGAAATAATTTTATACCTCTTATTGTAGTAACTAATAAAAAAAACGAATGCGAAAGAATATCAGGTTTCGGTTTTGCATATCAAACGTCACGATAAAAATGCAAAAGTTGTAGATCCAGAACTAATTAATATTTTCAGGCATACGTTTCTGAAAATACACTGACAACATTAAACTCAATGGGAAATACAGTAACCGTATTTGAACAGTAATGCTGAACAAACTAAAAAATCTAGATATTTGATACCAAGAATATTTTCTGCTGTTAAATAAGTTCACTTAAAAGAAAAATGTTATTTTTTTTTGTAAAATAACTTTTAATTCAACTTAGATTTTACAGTGAAAAAATAATAATAAACTGATAGCAATTCGATAGATTTAAATATATATTATATTGATTTAAAGTAATATTACACTCTCCTTCAGTTTGCTCCATTTAAGGATAACGCAGATTTTAGATGGATACTGTCAGCTCTCGAGATGTAGTCTCACATTTTGTATCGGATTACAGGATTATTAATAGATATAATAAAAATGTAGATAATACAGTATTTTAATGCTAGAAGAATATATGTTAAATAAAAAATTTCATACAGTGCAATAAAGTGATTAAATAACATTAAAACAATTTTAATGACCATAGTTTATAGCCATTTAAGATGCATATCATCGGTTAAAATATATGTTTAAAAATTTGTGCAGAACAGATTTACATAATACGATCTTTATACTCACGATACAACATTGTTAAGCATTTTAAAATGCGATATTGATTCCCTTTCCTCAGAAAGATAATCGCTTCTTAGTTTTCACGATGCAATTACTCGGGCAAATTAAGTTGTTATTAATATGTTTTCAGATTTAGAACAAATATTTGAAAAACATAAAAAGATTTAACTAAAGTTTATGTAAAATTATCTCCTAGGATAATGGATGAAAAGATATTTACTAGAAGTTAAGTTTTACTTTATCAAAATCTGACTGTTATATATATAACTTGTAACACAATACATTATTTGATAAGTATAATGGCTTTACTTTGTCCTCTATTCATTTGAAAGTTACAGCGATATCTCATGTCAAACGTTTTGAATAAGAAAAATGAGTTTTAAAACTTTATAACGGATGCTAAATTGTTTATTCTCAACAACAACAAAAAAAGCCATTGGCCGTTAAGTACATGAGAGGATATTGTTTTGTATGAGGGAGGAAAAATTATCATATCAGGTGGATGATATCGACTGGAAGGAAGATAAAAATATAATTATTTAATTGAAATATGCAATTAGAAGGAACTAAAGTAAACAGTCGCAAGATTAAATTATAATGTAATTTTATAAGTTAAACATCACTTTAGATGAACTCATTCGTATAATCTACTTGGTTCTGAAGGGCCATCTTACTTAGATTTTTATTTCCTCTAGCAATGGCATTGTAAATAACAATTAAAAAAAAAAAACTAGTTTCATATCATAAAATACAAAAATGAAGGGAAATAAAATCTTAATATATGCCTTTACGAATAATTATCGTCTGAAAATCGATATTTAATATGAAAATTCAATATATTTTTGTCATTAAAGTTCCGCTTACGATTTTCCACATTATTCGACACGTTCTTTTTCAAGTATAATAAATAACGAGAGTAATTTAATAAAAGTACAAAAACAACAATGTAATGAGGTGTAATTGTCTGGGAAAAAGCACCAGCTATAACCTCCATATGACTGAATAGAAGAAGAAGAAGTGTAATTGTCTGGAATATATACAGTCCAAACAGCAACTTTACATTGAGGAATCTGACAATTTTCATAGACTATATTGTGTGATGAAATTTAAGCGTACGACATGTACCGTCTTAAATGCAAGTTACAACCGTAATTTAGAGATTTTATGGAGTATCTCTCATGAAAATGGTAATAAATACAGGAAGTCAGAGTTGTCTGTAATTTTTACTGCTATTTCAAGCAAAATGAGAAAGTTACATATGATGCACGAAGAAAATTTAGAATTTACTTTGACTTCTGAAAGCATTTTCGTGTAAAAAGTCATCCAACAATGAAATTTTTTGAGAAATTTTTCCAAGAAAAATGTTTATTCAATCTCTATCCTTGGTTTCTCATACTATAGCATTTAGGATTTCTTTCACATTTCCACTGATAATTGCGGAAACCCGATATGCATATATCAAAACATGTAATACATGTTTCTATATGATATCTGATCATATAGAAACAATTATTTTACTGAAAATATTTCTGCAAGAGTTATATGCACATTTATTCGCTTAATTTTTTTACTTTTTTGCCAATTTTCTCGCCACAAAACTATGGTATGGAATTTTTTAAAAGAATTTTTGTAGGTATTGTTTTAGGGATGATTTTCAAGACCGTAAATACCGGTTAACATCTACAAAATCATTATTTTTAAGGATTAAAACATATGCATAATATTTAATAAAATTTTTAATAACAGAAAAAGAAATTTATATTATTACGTAGGCTTTATTTATGCCCACTTCCATTCTCTTTCTGCACGCTGTTTATATATTTTTTAACATACTTAACTCTCGCATAACATTTTACCATTTGACCATATTACATAGTAAAATATATCCAAACTTCAAAAAAAAAAAAAAAAATAGAATATTGTCAATTTTTCAATTATATCTTTATCGCATTGCAAATTTTTATCAATAAAAAATAACTCTGAATTCCCCAAAAAATAACGGATTCGTAGGAAAATGACCATAATTAAAATTTTTATAAACAACCAAGTTATCTGCTTTCTACAACTTAATATAATTTATAGTTGAAAGATTAATGTAAAATTGAGAGATATAATATACGGCCGTATTTAGTTTTTGTTAACAATTGAAAAGTGATGTTGCAAAAATTACGAAAGTAAAAAACGTGTATCGCTTATTGTATGCTTTCATAGACAATGCATTAAATGATCCGCATGGCTAGCAATGCGAGGTTTATTTATCTCTTTGTCATCTGAATCTAATAGAATATAGCAGGAATTAATGGAAATATTTCGAGTAATTTGGCTTTTACAATGATTGAAACTGAGAAACACTTTTGAGTTATACTGGAAAAAGAAGTAGAGAATTTGGAAAATTAGATCACTCATAGAAAAATTAGAATTTTAAGTGTCGGATAGAATAGCTGATGATATGATCAAAATTTTGTTTTCCAGATACAGCATTCAGTTTATTTTTATATTATATTCAGTTTTTTTTTGTTGTTGTTGTTGTTATAATGGCGACGAAACTTAATACTACATGGAAAAATCAATTTTTTTAATTCCAGTTTTCAATCTGGCTAGTTACTAAGTGTTTCAGGTCCAATCACGAACTATACACAAATGCGGATAAATCGTGATTGGATTGGTTGTGGAGGAGGAGGACCAACGGCTGGATCTCGAACCTTGTGAAAAATTTTCCAAAATGTGGAAACCGATTTTAGACTTTTCTAGATTTTATGCTGCTTTCTATCTTGTTAGATCGGACCAATAGTCTTTTTTTGGCCCCTTTCTAACAGAGCGATTACTAAGAGGCGGGGCCAGTTCCAACCACGGGCAGCATTCACACCCATGGAAGGGGCAGGATGATGAAGGACAGAGATCGTCGGGCCGGGCCCAGAATTCCGTAAAATCTTTTCAGGAGATGCTAAACCCGAGTCCTCCTGCGTGGCACGCCAATGCGTTACCATTCGGCCATCCGACCTCAAGGACTGATGGTCTTTAGTAAATCTGTGACTTACCACCCTAGAGGGTCTGGATCTCACACTTCCAGTTTTCAGGAAGTATCCGGCTATTGAATCCTATTCTTTGTCGGCCGGATTGGCCGCGTGGAAACGCTTCGCTTTCCACTCTGGAGGACCCGGGTTCAAGTCTCGGGTCCCACCCCTTGAAAATATTTATCATGGGGCCCGGGCCCGGCCCGTCGACCCCTGTCCTCCACAATCCGGCTGACTCCTCCGCAGGGGTGGGCAGCCTGTGGAAGGGCTTGTTTCGCCCGGCCAAATAGTATTCCTAGAGAATGGAATATGACGTCATCTGCTGACCAAAAAAGAACCCTATTCTTTAACCTTCCAGTTGATCCATCATGGGTGTTGGCAATCTGTGATGGACTCTATAAGTGGCGGATATATATATATAAGTACTTATATAAGTACATATAAGTACTTATATATATATATATATAAGTACTTATATAAGTACATATAAG
>WUQG02036864.1:0-10810 GCA_011317285.2 Androctonus mauritanicus | reverse complement strand
TTCGAATGCGTTTAATCTTCGCTTCTTTTAGGCTTAGCTTTGATTCGTCCTTCCTTCTTTATTTTGTTATTTACTTAACTTATTTCTTATTACTTATCTTTTCGACGGCTTCTTTGATTAAATCCTGTCGACTGCGCCATTCTGTAGGATCCTTTTCCTACTCAAAGGTGACTTCTGCGTAAGAATTACTCGTTAAGTATTAGTTGTCTTCTTCTTCCCCTGTTTATATGAAGGAAGTATTAGTTGTCAAAAACAAAAACAACTTTTATTCTTGGCGCCATTTTCTACTACATCACTGTTTGGGGTCGCTACCATCGGTAGTAATAACTTACAGTTACTAAAAGGAATTTGTTTCCAGAGAGATTTAAAATTGAGAATAAATGGTAAATTTAATTATTTTTGTTTTAATTAATAAAAATAGTATTACTTTTTTGCTGTAATAAGTAAAATTTTGGCAAAAATATTTATATGTTTAATAACAATTAGACTTATTATCAATAAAATATTTTAAGATAAAATTAATTAGAACGTCATTGTAAAGATAAAAGTGAGATATATCAATTTTTCGGATCTAAAGCCCATCCTAAATTAAACAATCTTAATTTTTAAAAATATTTTTACTGCCGTAATATCTAATCAATTATTAAGATTAAAATTAAATAGCGTAAGAGTTAATGTTCTGGTCGATGTAACACAATCTCAATTAGACCAGATTTAGAGTTTATCCTATGGCAAACTAGCTGCGCATTATTAATAAAGCATCATAGCTTCGCTTACCTATGAATACGTTGCGCTACTGCACTAAATGACATCCATCCTTTCTTCCTAAGAAATTATTAAACGTATATATAGTGATTGGCTGTATCTAGCCGTATATTTAGAAAATGAGAATCTGAATTCATCCTATGTATTATAACTTCTCGTTAAATGACTGCGTTCGATAATAATCTAAACAAATCGATTTAACGAAAGAAGAAAGTATTCCATTAATTACTTTTGTTTATTCACTTATTTATTTATTCAAATATATGGAGATTTCCATTGAAATTACTATTTTTTATTCTCTTTCCAGTTACAGCTTTGAAAAACTTTTTAGTTTTCAACGAAATAAAATTAGAGACATGATTATTTTACCCTAACAATTTTAGAAGCGCTAAAATAGAGATTTTCGTTGAATAAATTACCTAGTTTTGTTTGAAATTTATTTTCTTATTGTTTACTTAATAGACCGTGACAGTATGTCGAGTCATGTCGACTTATAATGAGAAATTTGGTCAATCTTTCTCTCGTTCGATAGTCATCTTCTAGAGACGAAACTGTCAATAAAGACGAATAGAAAGAGCGAATTTGTAGAAAAAGCATTTGTAAATCTTCAATTCCGTTCGAGAGCACTCCAGGAAATGAAACTACTTTAATGTTTTTCTCCTATGGACAATCTTGTAATGTATGTAAAGTGACTATGCTTTCCAACCCTCGGGTGGTTGCTTTTATCGAAAACAAAATAATTTCGTTTTATATTATTTCACAAGATCGCAAGTTCAAATAACTGGACAGTAACAACTTGTTTTCCTTGATTTTAAATGAAGTTTTGCAATTTAGAAAATAAATTTAAAAGGTTAAAGGAAATCTCATAATGGATTTTCTTATTTTTTACAATTATAAACAATAATATGCGCCAAGAATGTTTTTTAAATGTTAAAGGCTTTTCAAGCATTACTTTGAAAAAAATTATTTTATTATATTCTCTTGGTTTTGTGGTTTTAGCCAATTATGTTGTTTAGATCTTTTTAATAATTTTCCATATGGTGTAAAGTATAAAATTCTTTCGAGTGAATTAACTATTTTCTCATGGCATTCGTATGACTGTAGCTCAGAGCTGGTCTAGATAATAACCAAAGATAAGCTTTAAAGAAGAGGAATAGCATAATTAAAAACAGTATAAAATATAAAAACAAAATATTTATATGTTACTATATAGAAAACATTCGACAAAAATCTGAATTATCAAATTTTAAAAACTAGGAAATTAATTTTATCATCCAGCCTTTTTTAGCTTAATCGCTCGATTTAAAACTTAATAGAAATAATTTTTCTTCATAGAAAAATCTATGAATAAATTTTTTTATTTTTTATATTATTATTATTCCATATATTCTATATTTAAATAATTTCAAGCGCTAAATGCGCAATTATACAACTCTTTTTACAATCAAAAACTCGTTCGCTCATCTTCGGTAATAAGCTCAAAAATACTTTGATATTAATCCATTCCGAGTAATTTTAATATACTGCTAAATTAAACTGGCATTATCTATAGAAAGATGAATATTTGTGTTTGGTTATTTTGTTTAATTTTTAATAGTAATGATGTAGATCACGATGATAAAAGTAATTTCATCCGCATTGATAGATCGATTCCAGTGGCATCCAGGAAAAAGGTCAAAAGGTGTTTTGTTTTAGCAGCATAAATAACTACCGACATTCATAAATAAACTCGGTTATTTCGTCAGTTTTAGTGATAAGTGCACTTTAATATTTTCGGATTATCTGTCAATAGAAAATCTAATTTTCATTAAGTTTTTCCAGTAAAATAATAAATGAATTATAAGTGAATTTATGGGTATATAGTCAATGATTATATATATAATCAAATAAGTCAAGAAGATATCACGTATTTTGAAACAAAATATTTTAAGATTTTAAAAGATGTTATTTGATAAATAACTAATATTCACAATACGTATGTTACGCATACACGTTCATAAAAAATTTCGAATGTAACTCGGAAGAAATGAATTATTAAAACACGATGTGTTTTACCTGAATATTTTAAACATCTTAGTTCAATAAACGCTATATTATATCACAATTGAAAAAGGTATATTTAGGCTACAGACAGATTAAATGGAATGCGATTGACTTTGTTTTTTTTGAGTCACGCGGATATCGATATTCAATATCGAACATATCACGCTTCTAATTATATTTATTATATTTTTTGTTTGATGCGTAATAAATAGATATTTCATTGATTGGCGGGACCGTACTGCATCTTAATCTATTATTTGTGTTGAATTCTGGAAAATTTTATGCGTTTAATGGAATATGTATTTTTAGCAATACTTTATGTATTAGAATTTGATTGGCTCGGTGCGCAAATTGGAAGTTGTTATTTTTGTCTCATTAAAGATCTAAGGCATTTTATTGGTAACAGTCGCAATTACCCAAAGATATTAAGCTATTAAACATATAATAATATATTAGGTTTTGTTAGCGTAAACTAAGATATTAATTGAGAAATATATATGCATATAGTTACGCCATTCGATACGCTTATAATCCTCCATTTCTAATTATGGCTATTCTGAGTGATAATTCTGGCCAGAAACATTCAATTCGAAAGGCACTGTTTGTTTTCCACTCGAATTATTGACTTTTTTCCTTAAACTTTAGATGAGATTTCAAATTTTAAACAAAATTGGCCAGACAAGATTTGGTATAACTAGTTTATCAGACTTTATTGAAACAGAATGAAAACCTTTCTTAATTTCAAAATTAATACTACCAATGAATATGACAGAAAACAAAATGAAAGGGAATATAATTCCCATGTGTGTCTTACTAATTGTACCACTTTATTATATACTTTTTATGGATGTAGAGTAGTAAATACTTTCCTGAGCAGTTATCCATAGTACGGTATAGCGGATACCAATGGCTAGCAGTTTTGCTGGTGGCATTATTTTCATTCTTATCGCGCTTATCTTTAAAATGTCATTTATTCTTATTATAAATGTATTACCGATTATCTTTGGATATAAATAATACACGCTTGGATTTAAATTTATTCGATGTACAATCCGTACAAATTCGATAAAAACCTATAGAAATATTCGGGCATAATCGATGCCGATGTTAACTCCGTATTAAATTTTGTTGAAACAGAATTAATATTTGAAATTATCGATCATTTATTAGCGCATTAAAAGACTATCATAATGAAGTATATAATGTAGGAAATTTCACCCAAATCGAAAAATCCGATGTTGGTCAACAGACCGACTTTAATACAACGTTAATGTGGAGATGGATTATTAAACGATTATTTCGAAGTGAGAAGTTATCAAAAACATTATTCATAGTTAATATTACAAACGTTTTAGAAATTCAATAAATTATCTTCTGCCAGTTTCATTCTTTTAAATATTTTATATTAAAATATCTTTACTTTCAGACTGATATTTCATTTGCAAGTGTGTATTTCTCATATATTTTGATTCCTACATAAAATCAAATTGTTTTAAATCATACAGACAGCCATCTATTTTAATCGAGCGCTGGGCCAAATAAGTCCCATTTTCAAACCTATTTTCTTATTTTTGACCGTGGCAGTTTAATAAGTTTGTATCAGCCTCGACATTCTTTTCGTTCGTCTTATTTTTAATTATAACTAAAACCAAAAACCATTAAAGGAAAAACGGTTTACCTCCTATTATCAATAATTGAAACGTTGCTAGATTCTATTGTAGATAATTCCAGTCGATGGCTTGGCATTTAAGTGGAAAAATTTTTCAAATAGAGATGTTCAAAATGATATATTAATAAGCATTTTTGGAGTTTGGTGTTAGAAGAGAGAATAATATTTGCATTGTTAAAGTAAGATTGGTTTATTATTAATTGATACGCCACACCTGATTAGAAAATTGCTGTCATCTTTCTTAATCCCGAACAGGTGATGGAAATATTACAGTATAATTTTTTCTTATGATTTTAAAAGACGCTCTAATTCTTTCTTACTACACCATACGTTATTCGATAGTTGCAAAAAAATTTTTTTCGATATCTTCTAGTATTGCCAAAAATCTATATTTTAATATTTTAAATTATAGACTGAACGAAATCTGAATAGTAAAACTTCACTTTTAAATTACTCTATATGCCATTTAAATATTTATCGGGAATGGATTTATATTTAAAAATACACACCGAGTAAAGTTTTAGGACCCCAAAATAGTATGCGGTGCTAAAAAATTAGTTCTGAAAATTCACTTATCCGCTAAAATATTTCAGCAAATAAGCCAATTGTCATAATATTGTTAATTAAAAATAAACTATAACGTATATTTTTAATTAATAACGTTTAGTCTCCTCTGTTGTTACCGACCATTTAAAATTTAAATAATTCAGCTATCGAAAGCGCAGCTAATTTCCATAAATCTATTTTAACGTTGATATGGTTGGTAGTCGAGCTTCTCCGCTGCCACCGAGACTTACTAGTTCTATTTATCGAAAGTTTGAAAGACAAGAATGAAAACTTATAGACCAAATTGTCTAAACAGCCTCTTCACTTCCGATTCCACTTACTATATTCCCTATACATTTTATAAGAGGTCGAAATATAACTTAAATTCATACGCCATCGATAGAAATTTTCCTGTCATAGGCTATGAAATTTTATTCTTCGCAATTTTAACTTTTATGGTGGATTTAAGAATTTCATAATTTTTTTTATTCTGTTAAAACTCAATCTGTTTGGCTAGCGTGAATTTTAATACAATGAAATTTTGAAGAGAACCTAAACCAAGAATAATTGAATATAATTCAAACAACAGGATATTAATATCTAATATATTTTACTATATGTAATTTATAATTACTAATTCGGAATGAAAATAATTATCAAAAATTATTGCAGCTTTAAAATTATCAACAATATACTGTATTAGAAAACAGAATAATTCAAATGCCTTAGCCAATATTTTCCACATAAGTTATGAGCGATTCTGTAAGATCAACGTAAAGTTTGTATAAAAATTCACTGATTTTTTACCTAAACCTATACAGTATAATGTATGATTTTACCATGTATTTTTTTGTGTTTCAGAAACATTTCAAGAATGAGTCGATTTAATTTGGCAAATTAATGATTATCATCAATTAATTGAAACAGCGATAAAGTATCTAAGGTCAGAATAACTGAAATTTTAACCAACTAAAGCGATTAAACTCTTGTATTTATATCTGTGAACCAAGAATAATATTTCCATTCCAATGTATTCTGTTTGGATAAAATTTACAACTTATTTACCAATTTCATAATTATTATATCGTTACCACATTAAATAAGTTTGGGCTTTAAACAGTTATTTATCACATTTGATGATATTTGAAATCTCCAATTTACGCAGTTACAAAACTATACATAAAATTCATATCTGCCAGTTTTTCCTATCAAAATTTTGTAAGAATTGCAATATTGAAAAGAGTGGCAAGAGCTAAATATTAAATTTCCTTTTTTTCCTATTGGGCTGATATTTTTTATATTTGATTTTATATGGCTTTCGCAATTCAAATATTATTTGACGTATTGAAATATTTCTAGAATAAAATCTATGCGGAAAATGGCCAGACGCGTCCATCTGTAAAATCTAAATGGCTATTTTTTAATTTTTCACCAAATCTTGAATCGCATACTCGATCTCTTCTTCTTAGTTTAGCCGATTTGCTGAGATGGTCGGCTATCGAGACGTTTGATCCTACATGATATTCTCTTTAGTTAAATAAAGTTTATTATTATTATTATTACTCGATCTCTTGGCCATCGGTGATTAAATTTTTCTGGCCCATGACCTATCATAGATTCTGTAGTTAAAATGAGGAAGAAAAAAGACGACAAAATCCCACCTGTACTTCTTTTGAGTCCATAATGGCTAGCTGCAAACTATTTCCTCGCATCCGATTACTTTTCCCAAGAAAAGAAATTATTCCGAAAAGTCACGCCTTTCTTCATCGGAATAAAATTTTCAACAAGTTATTATGATCCATATAAACTATATATTTTTAATAGCCATCGATTTATTAGATATACAGTAATTGCTGGCACGGATGGCCTAGGTAAAATTCGTTTCATCCACAACCCGAACTTCAAAAATATTGAAAATGATCAAAGTTTAGAATTTATTCATCTTCCTTTCCAATTTTCATTCGAGGTTTTAATATTTATATATAAATATTACAAATTACTTATTGGAATCTTACCATTAATTAGGAAATAAAAATATATTTTCGAGTTTAAAAAAAGAACTCAGTTAAAATAGATACATTTTTTGCTATGGGTATTTATTCAAATAAATGCTTAATTAAAGAATTAATAGGTGGAATCTGAAATAAAAAAAAAAAAAAACAATTTTCAAGATAAACACATTCGAAATTTTTTGATACTGTTTCCTATTAAATTTAATCTGTAAGAAATTTACTTACTCGAATATTTTCTCCGTAAAGTATCAGAGAAAAGTCATCGATTAAGAAATAAAATTTCGATGATTGCAATAATTCAAAACTGACCAATTTTTTATGGAACGTCTTCAGCCAGCCTGTTTAAATTTTATTAATTTTTATCAATCTAATAATTATCAAAATTATTTAAATTCAAAATAATCTTGGTAATTCTTGAATTTCTTTTCATAATTAAATTTATAAATCGAGCAAAATTTTTTAAATAACAATCTCAGCTAGAAATTGACTTTTAGATAAAGAAATATTTATCTACTTATTTTAAAAATACATCACTTATCCTTCAACTGATAAACTTTCTTTTAGAACTGAATATCTTTTCAATAAAAAATATTCAATTGTAAAACAATATTTTTTCCTATATTTGCTCGAACAGATATTTAAATAAGAATGTAACATTTATTGACCATCGGCGATATTATTCTGCATACATTGATAAATGGATATGCTCGATAATTAAGTAATTTATCTTAGTATGCCTAAAATAAATTAATAATTATCAAAAGAATTATATAGCGCAGTTTATTTCTTCATTTATCATACAGATAATAATCTATACTTGTATTTATTATATTTTATCTGAATTATTTTATGTAAAATATATATAAGATATAAACTTTATAGTTTTAATATTAAAAAGCATTCAAATTGATAGATAAATATTACATACAGTATATATGCAATTTTTTTGATAAAAATAACACAGACAACTTAAGATTTCTGAAGTAACTTTCTCTCTTAATTATGTGTCTCATCTTTGCCACATAAATGACCGAGATAAGGAAAATGTGAGGATGACTTCCTAATATCTTGTAATCGAAAGAAAAGAAATTCGATCTGGCTTCGGGCTCCTTTTTTTATGTTTCTGTTTATCTGAAGCATAATAAAGATGATGCAGCCAAACAATTCTTTTCCTCTTTAAAACAAAATCGGTAAAGGCAATTGCATTATTGTTGTTTTTCTGTGTCTGAAATAATAACAGCCACCATTGATAATTGTAATTAATTAGATTTCTACTTGACAAATGATATAATTAGTAAACAGTTATTGAATGAATCACCGTAACTAATTGCAAACATAATCGATAATTGCGGTTAAAGTTTGTGCATGGCTCTAAATCCATTCGAAATTTAAAATGTTGTTGCTTATAATGGAACTTACGATTAAATGTCTCAGCAATTGAATTATGGCCTCTTACTCGAAAAAATGGAATATAATGCCAGGAAAAAAGGACACGTGTCAGGTGTAGAAACTTCCAATTTACTACTGTCACAAAATTCTATATATAGTTGTCATAGTAACGTTCTGTTGATAATAACGTCCTTATAGAATTTTGTTATAAAACAGTTGCTTACTCCTTTATATCGAACGATTATACACTTTGTACCTTCCATTGATAACCCAAAAATGCACGCCTAGTATTTTTTATCGCTACTTGTTTGTTTAGTTGCTAAAAACAGAAAAGGAAAATAAAAATAAAACAGTTTCTTTCGACACAATGGCACTGTTTACAACCTCATATTTACGCACGATTCTCGCTTCTAGTTTGCAGATCTATACATCAAGCTTTATTTAAATTTATCCTGAATTTTAAAGTTTCGTCAGAGAAATTATTAAATTTTATTACATCAGACACACAATCGGACGAATGAGATGACATCTGGAAATAATTTCCCTGTTATAATTAAATGGAGAAAATTAAATTAATGCGTTCTCGTTTCTGTCTTTCACCGATTATCACCATAATTTTAGACATCTAGTGAAAGATAGCCATACCAATTTTGAGAAAAAGCCAATAAAAATAGTCAGTATGTCGTTTATGTGACATAAAAAATGGATGTTAACCGCGTTATAAAACGTCAGTGTTACGTGGCTAATTCGAAACAGTTGTAAAAAAAAATTCAAAGAATAATTGTGTTACGCATTTATTAAATGAAATAAATTTAATAAAATGTTATAAATAAACAATATATCTTCAAATAAATTTTGTGATAGATTATTTCAATCTTCAACAATCCATAAATAAAATTCTGACGTTAGCTCTCGAATATTAAAAAGCATAGAGGAAAGTGCTCAAAACCGGACCCCCATTTTGCTTTTGATTTAAAAAAAATAGTAAAAAATTATATTTTAAAAGCGTGTAATATTTACTTTATAATGTTAGGCAGCATTTACATTTTACTTTTAAAACATATAATGAAAAATTAATATAAAAAAAAATTATTTTTAAAACCTTACACTTTGGCGACTTGAAAAATAGTTGCCGAAACCGGACCTCTGGTAAAAATAATCAAAATAAGACTAAACAAAATTAGAAAAGGGTATTAAATCAGAGAAAACATATTCTAGTTTCAAAGTATAAGTGTAATATAACAATTACAGGCTTTACATATTTATGTAATATGTAATAGGTTTTACCTATTTATTTATGTAATATGTAATATTTATGTAATATATCTTACAGGTTTTACATAACAATTACAGGTTCTATATATACATACTATTTTAAAAACAATAGGGATGTCAATGGCAAATTCACTGGGGCCAGAAGGACTTCTAAGTTACATTTTCCAACTTTGCCAGATATTAAACGGCAGGCTGTTCAAGTGTCTGCTACGGGACTCCCACACCTTGTTGGCATAAGCTGTCAGGCAAAATATTTGAAAATTATTGATATTTATATATACTTATATATTTCTTAATTTAAAATTTAAAAGAATGGAATCACTTGCTAGGTATAATAATTAAAATATAAAGAGAAATACATAAGGTATACTTTTAACGATAACTTATGTTTCAATCCCAAAAATATTTTCTGGATCTGCAATTGGGAATATGTTTGAGATATTCCAGTCATGCAGAGGGTTCACGTTGTTGCAGGGTCAAAAATTTAAAATAATGCAACTGACAAAAACAATCTTCGTTTGAATTAGTAGTAGGAGACATCATTAACAATGAAAAAAATCCTCTGAATTTTATATACATATCTTTCATTCTTTATAGTATAATTTAAGTGTAAGACAGGAAAAATCTGAAAATTAGGTAAGATGGACTGTATCTTGTGATCATGCCAGTGGCGTAGCGAAGGAGGGAAAGGGGGTCTATCATGCCCCGGGCGCCACTCGCAGAAGGGCGCCAAATGGTCCTCAAGACAAAAGATTTTCCAGAAAATTTCAATTTTTATTTTAATCGATTTCTGGGAAATATATTTTAAATTAATAATTATTGTAATATAATTATTTCCTTTCTTGATTTGCCTGATAAAATATGTTATAAATAATGTTTGTAGTAAATCAATCAAATATCTCCGTATACAAAACGTTCTTTCTTCTTTCTTTCTGAACACTTTATTTTTCTAAAATAATGATATATTTTTATTTCTTTAAACGAAATGCACGTATAACTCACGCTTATTATTTTAAAACGATAACAAACAATGCACTATAGTCTTTTATTATATTATATAAGCCCTTCGACCTTGAACTATTATTAATTCGGCGGCCGAACTATAACTATA
>WUQG02036863.1:0-29888 GCA_011317285.2 Androctonus mauritanicus | reverse complement strand
TCTGCCGGCAAAAGGGGGTATCACTATATTCAGGAAGACATACTCTACAACTCTATTAAGTTTCATCAAAATCGGTGGATTCCACTGGAGGACCTCTCCTTGTAAGAATTTGGATTGATTATGTTAAATCAAATGTTAAAAAAAAAAAAAAAAAAAGAGTAAAAACAGAACTGAGTATTTATATTTATTTAAAAAGTCTGCTTTATAGGTGACATTTTGTTGCCAGATGCAATGCAATGCAGAAACTCTCAACAGTGCAATTAAGAAGATTGGAATCAATGGCATAATGCACTCAAGCATTTCAGAGTGAAGTAAATTTTTATCCTAGTTGGCTACAATGTGGGCATTCTGGAAACTGGATCAACTTTCAGGAGTGTAGAAGGGAGAGTGCAGTAACAGCTATATTCAGAGGCAGAGCAATAACACTTCCAGCTCGAGAGAAACAACTGTGTCAACTAACCATTAGAAGCATTGTACATCACGTACCTGCAGCAGTAGCTTGCTAGCGATAGAACAGATGATGACATTCTTTGGCAAAGCAGGAAGCCAACATATCATACATGCCTAATAAACATCACAAAGCCATCTAATGTCAGTGCATGTGACATTAGATGGCTTAGTGTAGCTTTTTTGGTCTTTATTATTGTTTTTCTGGATTCTTTGTTGTTTAGCATTCTCATTTATTTGAATCTCCATGTGTGCAGATGTCCATACCAAGGTTAAGTGATATAATATCTTGGAAACCAGTATCAAAATATGTAGAATTGATGGTGGGGATGTATTAGTTACCTTCTGCAAGGCATGAAGCATTGATAAGCTGTCAGAGATGGTGGTGACTGAGGATCTGGTGTTACTGATTACATGTAATGATTCTGTTAGATGATGGCAATATAATAAATTTTTAAGAACATGGAATCTCATCTCTCAAGAGTTTCTATATTCACTATGAATATAATGTTAATTTAGTAGTTAATTCTTATCACGGATAACTAGCAATACTCGTTATCTTGTCACGTTTTTGATTTTGGAAATCGTAAAATTATGTCAAATCGATGGCAATTATGCTTTTTGTAACAATAATGTTAATTATTTTATGAAAGCACAGATATACCAAAATATGATTCGGCATTTTTTTTAGTATGCACAAAGGGCAATCAAAGTTTCAAAACACATTTTAATTCTAGTAAATAATTAATCTATTTACTATTATTATAAAACATATCAAAATGATAAAAACGATCCAAGAAATAACGTTTTAGACGCACAATGATGCATACAAAACAATTTCCACAATCACGTGACATTCTTCGATTAGAATATTTTAGCTTCCTAAAAATTTAAATATTTAAACGTTATATATGTAAAAATAAAAACCAAATTTATTTTAGTACATTTTATTTTTTTTAGCCTTTTTTATATCATAAATTTCTCAAATCAGAAATAATAAAATCACTTATTTTTAAAATCTACTCCCTAAGCTATTGTTCCAAAAGAACCGAGAACGAATACTATCTAAAAATTATAAAACATTTTTCTCTTTTCGTTCACTTACTTCTCTATCACTCATCTTTTCTTTTTAGGATCTCAGATGAACTGTATCAAACAGATGTCTTTAAGAAAATTTCACTTGGAATAAATCAAATTCGTAATTCGTTTCAACACAAACGAAAATGGCTACACAAACGAAAACCTTTCAGGAAGACTTACTCTCGTAACCTCTCTTTACGGAATTAATTAATTAACTAGAATTATATTATATATTTAATTTGCTATTAAACGATTGAAAAAATTAATTTTATAGTATACAAAATATTATTATTTAAATAAAATTCTAAATTTAATTATTTTTTTTATCATGATTTGAGATCGAGATTATGATTTTGATTCCATGTTCGAAAATCATGAAAGTTACAGCACTGTATGAATTTAATATTTTCTTAAAATTTTATTTTATTGATTAAATGCTAAGATTCATACTAATTTTCTATGTAAGTTTTTACTCTTAATTCATTCTAATACCAAAAAAACAATTATTTAGAAATTAAATATATTATGAAATAGAATAGACTCCATAAAAAGGAATCATGGATAGAGAAAAAACAAAAGGGCCTTTAAAAAGAGGCCCCAATAAAGTAAAAGCCCTTTTTCCTCCAGGCGATTTCATAGCTTTGGGAACAAAATCTGCTCGAACAGAGACTTCTGAAATAAAGGTAACACCAAAAGTTCTGGGATCATCTACTTCTTCAAGCGAAAGAAAAAGAGAAAGTTCGTCGTCATCATCATCATCATCTGGGATTCCTACAAAAAAACAAAAACTTACACCTGTTCCACCAATTACACCAATTGGAAGATTAAGTAGTCATGGAAAACATGATATTGGTAAATCTGATCAATGGGATTCAATGGCCATTGAAGTTGAATCTACAGAATTATTGAATAAAATATTTGAGGCAGAAGAGATAGGTGATGAAAATAAGATAGAATTAATGTTGTTAGGTTCTGTAAAACATCTAAAGATCAGTAGAGCAAAACCTGAACCATCACTATATCTTAGCCTTATGTATTTAGCAAAACTAAAGCCTATATTTTTTTTAAATAAGATGGTTGTGGAAGCGTTCTGTAGTTTGCTTAAACGAGATGTTAGTGTAAATTTTAAAACTAAAGGAAATAATTTAGTTTCAATTTTAGCTGCAAATGTTTTAATGGCATCACATCATGATGAAGGACGATGGCCAGAGAGCTTTATAAAAGTGTATGTTGAAGACTCACTCGGAGAACGTATTTGGGTTGATCATGATGATTGCAAAGGATTTGTTGATAATATCTTAACAGCTTTTAACACAAAGATTCCACCAAAAAGTATGCTTGCACCAGAACGGTCTTTTAGACCTGATGCTTGTCCTAGCCCTCCTACAATTGGGACAGATGATGATGAAGCATCTTCATCTAGTTTGAGCTTGGAATGTAGAGAAAATTTAGAAAATATAGCTGTTATTCCTAGATATCTGCACATTGAAGATAATATAGAAAAGTATATTTTGGAAGTTCTTCATGATCAGTTAACAAGAAGACAGCCTATGGAAATTTCTCGTAATACTATTCGTTTATTAGTATCAACATGTGGAATAAGTGAAGTCCGATTAATGGTAGCTCAAAAACTTGAAATGTGGCTTCAAAATCCAAAATTAACAAGACCTGCCCAAGATTTGTTACTAGCTGTTTGTTTAAATTGTAATCAACATAATCAACATGATGTTGAAATAATAAGTCTTCTTATAAAAATTCGTTTAAAAACAAAACCAGTTATTAATCATTTTTTTGCTTGCATGAAAGAATTATTAAATCAGCATTCTGAAAATTTGTGTACAGTCTTAAAACATGCAATCTATAATGAATTATCTAATGCACGTAATCCAAATAATATGCAGTTACTTGGAATTATATTTCAACATTCATCTAAACGAGCTGCAAAAGTTTTGGCTGAAGTGTTTCAAGATCTCCTTATTAATCGAGATGATTATTTACGAGCACTTCGTGCTTTATTGAGAGAAATAGTTCGTACTGTTCGTCATGATCTCAACTTTTCTGCATTTTGTTGTGGTCTACTTCAAGAAAGAAAAGAAGCAATGTATAAAGAATTAGATCAACAACTTCGAGAACGTCTGTTTTTGTCATTAACTGATTTGATATCTTTAGCAGTATTGCTGGCTATTAGTCCTTCAGTCCGTGATGCAGCAATTGCATACAATAGAGGAGACAAAAAAGATATTGTAATTTTAAAAAATTACCAAACATTAATTGCTAATATTCAGAAAGATGTTGTAGTATGGATGCATACTGTTGTTCCAAAGATGATTAAACCAAGTCGAAATGAATTTGTGCACTGTTTTCATAAAGCTTTTTTTATGGAACAGCCTGAACATTATTGTAATAAAGATAATTGGCCTCCAGAATCTGATAGAATGTTAATGTTACGCTTAGCATCTGAGGTACCAGTTCTTGAAGAGACATTAATGAGAATTTTGATTATTGGCTTGTCTAGAGATCATCCACTTAATGCTGCTGATACAATTGAATTAGCTGATCATTTGATTAAACGTGCTGCTTCAATTCATATAGATAACAATAATCCTGTTATACATATTGAAAGAACTGAACTTTTTGATGCTTTATTTAATCTATGTGCATATCATCATCCTGAAAATATTAGTCTACCACAAGGATATCATCCACCAAATTTAGCAATTTCAGAACTGTATTGGAAAGCATGGATAATGTTGTTAATAATTGTAGCTCATAATCCTTCAACATTTGGTCGAGCTGCCTGGGAAAATTATCCTACTCTTAGAAGCATGATGGAAATGTGCATTACAAACCAATTAGTATTTCCTCCTCCAACAATGGCAATGGGTGAAAAGGCTGATGAAATGTGCAGTACTGAATTACAAATTTCACAGCTTGAACGAGACAAAATACTAGAATTTGAAATACATCTTGCTGCAGCTTCAACTAAAGTTACTATTACTGAACATAACAGTTTATTGTTATCAAAATTGATAACAATGGATCCGTTGGGTGTATTAAGGAAACTTTTAACAACTGTAACGGATCAGTTAAAATCTTTGAATCAAACATTAAATCCTGATTTTCTTCTTGATATAATACATAGACAAGGAACATCACGTTCAATGCCATGGCTTGCTGAACTAGTTGAATCTAGTGAAGGTTCATTTAACATGCTGCCTGTTCAATGTTTATGTGAATTTCTTTTAAATGAAAGTTCAAACAATGCATTAAATTTGGAAAATAATGAAGACATCAAGGATGAAATAAATATGTTATTTAATTTATGTAATTCTGTTAATACTGATCTATCTTCTATGATTCTTAATTAAACGTAAATAAAAATATTTGTAAATTTCTTTAAGACTCCTCACGATACCAAATTTAAGCGAACCGGTTGTTAAATAACTTGAACATCACCACTGGTTATATGTAAGTGGAAAATATTAAATAAACTCGCTGAATATCATCGTAAAGTAAACTCATCTTCAAAAATTATCAAGGGATTTACATATAACCATATAAATCCCTTGATAATTTTTGAACAAGGATGGTTATGGGAAGAATGATGGTTATATGATTATCAACGGATTTACATATAACCATACAAATCCCTTGATAATCATATAACCATCCTGAATGCCTATTATGCATCTTTTTTTTATAACCTTTACATAAACATATTCAAAATAAATTTAAGTACAGTACCGAATTTCATTATTAAAGTTATAAAATTCGTGGATAAACAAACAAACCAACCGAAATAAATTGCAATTTATGTTTTTTCCAATCTTATAGAATAAAAAATAATTTAATTTTTTTTTTTATTTTAAATAAAAAAAAATTAATAGTATTGATATTTTCAAGTATAGTATCAATATTTTCAATACTGTTGTTTAACTTAATAGTATCAATATTTTCAATAGTATCAACATTTTCAATACTGTTGTTTATCTTAAAATAATTTTAATTAATACGCCTTTCGATATTTATACATATATAAAGTTATATTAATAAAAAAAAATAATTTTTTTCTGAACTCATTTGCATATTCTATTAACCTAAAACTGATTGCTTAATTTGTAAAGAAAGACTTAAAAATTAAAGAAGAGAAAAAAGAAGAAGACGTTCAATTCGAAATCCATGATTGATGTCGTCATTAAGTCTAACAGCTGACATTATGAAGAAATTTTTCCGATTAAAAACCATTAAAATCTTCAGTTTATTTATATAATAAATCAAAGAATACGGAAACGTTTTAATTTTTAATCTTTTTTAATTTATTCTCTCGGTTGATAAAAAAAAGAAAAAAGAAAAGAAAATGCTGTTTAAGTACCTAGCGACTTTTATCTACTTATAAATTCTGAGTAAAACTGTTTCTCTATCGAGTTATTAAAATTATCTACCGTGTAACACGAACCCGACTGTTTATATTAACTCAACATAAATATAATTAAAACGAAACATTTTTATGAGAAATAATAAGAAATTTATTATTATTATTATTATTATTTTACATCTTTCGAAAGTTAATGATTCTAAAGATAAGCCAGCTTTAGATGTAAATGTGAATTTCGAAAAATCTATAATGTTTTCTGTACGTGTAAAGGTTATTTTAATCATCACGAAAATCTATTAAGAGAGTAGTATCATCTAGAGAAAAATACAGTTTGATTTTTTTATAAGCAATTTTTATGAAGTGAAAAATATGTTTTTAAAAATTTGTTTTCTTACTTTATTAAGTTTTAGAGCGAAGGTAAAATTATTTTGATATGACTTAAGATATACAATATATATATAGAATATATGTATATAGAACAGTTCTATAGTTTTATATGCCTATATATGTATATTCTATAGCATTCTGCATATATATGTATATTCTACATATATATATTTAAAGTCAGCTTTATAAATATAAAAAATAATAAAGATTTTATCGATAGGACGGATTGTTTCTATCGATATATATACAAAGAGAAACTTTTCCTGGAGTGTTCACACATCGACAAACCGCATTTCTCTAGATGCAATTTGTCTTGTCTTCTTTTTTTAAACCTGATGGTAGAATGGAACTGTTCCCAAATGATTGCTTCCATTAGTAGTTAAAATTGCACATGCAGAGAAAAGTAAAAGTTCGATATTTTCAAGGGGAAATTTAATTGTTTAACTTACATTTATCTCTGATAATTCCAAACTTTAAAAGACTCTAAACGAATAAAAGCTAAAAAAGTGTTCTCTATTATACTGTATATATATATATAGAAGAATAATACATAAAACAGAAGCAAAATATTGAATTTTTTAAGTCATTCGATCGGATGAATAAAATATTTTTTTCTTGGAATTGCATGTCCTTTCTGTGAGAAATATTTCGGAAAACAATCGTTCATTATTTCTTAAGTAGGTAAGCTACTAAACACGATGTCTGTGAATATTTATTTAAAATTAATGCATTTTCTTCTTTTAAATATTTTAAATTATCGATATTCGTAAGCTGTATAATTTTCAGGAGTAAATGTAACGCTAAAGAAATAATATTTTTTTTTTTTTTTTTTTGTATAGAGAAATTGATCTTTGAAGAACTTAATTAAGCGAATAAAATTTAACCGACGAAACTGATACAAAATTTAAATCAATTAAAAAAAATGAAATTTACATAGAAATCGGATTCATTGTAAATGACAGAAAATTAAGTACAGTAATTGATTTTAATTAAAAAATGAAATTTACATAGAAATTGGATTCAGTGAAAATGACAGAAAATTAAGTACAGTACTTGAAATCAATTAAAAAATGAAATTTACACAAAAATTGGATTCAGTGAAAATGACAGAAAATTAAGTACAGTAATTGAAATCAATTAAAAAATGAAATTTACATAGAAATTGGATTCGGTGAAAATGACAGAAAATTAAATACAGTAATTGATTTTAATTAAAAAATGAAATTTACACAAAAATTGGAGTCAGTGAAAATGACAGAAAATTAAGTACAGTAATTGAAATCAATTAAAAAAATGAAATTTACACAAAAATTGGATTCAGTGAAAATGACAGAAAATTAAGTACACTAATTGAAATCAATTAAAAAATGAAATTTACACCAAAATTGGAGTCAGTGAAAATGACAGAAAATTAAGTACAGTAATTGAAATCAATTTAAAAATGAAATTTAGAAAAAAAAAACGGGATTCAATGAAAATGACAAAATATTAAATCAATTAAAATTAAATGAAAACAGTTACTATCTATATTGCTTGATGTATTGTAATAAACAGCGCTCTCTAATAAACAGCAAACAAAATTATCGAAAATAATAATAAATTGCTCCTCTATCAAAAGGAGCAATTTTTAAACGAATTTTTTGCATTTTTAACTCTTAAATTATATAATCAATTTTATCTTTTTATGGACTTTAATGATATAATTATCATAATAAAAGTTATAATTTATGTTTCGCTAAATAATATTGACATATCTTCAAAAATCTAACTTTTATCTGTAAATTTTGGTTTAAAAAATTGCATAACATGGTTTAAAGAATAATAATAATAATAATAAACGGTGCTCTTTAATATATGTCACAGTAAATTCGAAGAAAATAAATAGTCGACGAGTTGTTTATTATGATAAATACGGGTATTAAATGTTAAATTCTGAAGAAATTTTTCTAACATACAAATACTAATTTTGATAAAATTAATAATTATTAATGTCAAATTTTTTATTATTCGTTTTTTAATTAGTGTTTCTCAGATATAATAAAACTAAAAGTTATAAATATTTAAAAGCAAAATCTATAGTCACCATCTTTAAAAAATGTTTATAAAAATATGGACTGAATTTATGTTTTTTATGGACGAAAACAATGCCAGTTATCTCAACTTTCCTAAGCACAGATTTATGTTTTAACATCTTATTTTCGTAAATTTCTGTGCTGTTTATCAATCAAAAGACTCAGATATCTGTTTATATGTATACGCAATTTTGGTATATAAAAACCGTTCAAAATACTTAAACATTTTATAAAGAAAAAAAAAACATTTTTTTTTCTCCTGGAGCAACGTTCTCTTGTAGATAATAAATAAAATGTGTTATGACGTTGTTAAGATCATAAAATATTTTCGTACGTTATGCGGAAAGATTATTACAATAATTTTCTTGCTAGCCATCAGCAAACAATAGATTTACAATCTCGGAAAAGATCAGCAAAGCAATGATTACACTGTAAAAACGATCCAAAAAGTAGGACATTAGAAACAACTTTTCATATCAAGAAAAATCATTATCGAAAAAGAAAAAAAAATGCATAATAAAATTTGTTTTCCATAGAAAATTACTCGGTAAAAGAGAATCAATTTTTGAACTAGATGCGCTCTACTAAGATGTAAATTTTCGCTAATGAACTCTTTACTATCTAAACGTTTCTTTAAATTCTGAAATTTGCATCAATTGGGGCATGTGATATTGCGTATAAAATGAATGGAAAACATTATTATTTTGTTTAATTCTGAAGTTTAATTCGGAATGGAGTTTGATGCGATTCGGAATCTCGAATGGCAATATATATTAATGAATTGGAGATGTTAAAGATATTACCTATCGTCACTTGTTGTTGTTAATCTCTTTTTTTCTTCTGCTGTATTTTTAACAGGAACGAAAAAAATACATAAATTTTTATAACAACAAGGTTAAAATGTATTTTTTGACATTTTTATGTATCTTTAATTTTACGCAGAATTGAACAGTGGCATTCTTAATTCAACAAGTTGAAAAATGATATTTTGTAACGTTGTACAAATAATTTTTATGTATTTTCATGCGAAATTCTATAAGTATTGTACAATGAGAAAATTTTTAGACGCCAATTTTAGACATGGTTCGACAAATAATGTTTCAAAAAAAAAAAAATTATAATTTATGGACTTGAATGACAACTTATTGGCTGACAATTTTATCCTAACTTATTGGCATCTGTCAAACGTCGACGACAATTGCAATATAAGTGACTCAAATATAGAGACTTGGCGAATTCCTTCACTCATCTATCACGTCTTTCCTTTTGTCAGAACGACTTCTATCAAAAAATTTTTTGCCTCTGGTGCACAGTATGATATTCTATCAATATTTTTTCGGAATCAAATTATAATCGCAGAAAATTATAGAAACGCGAGAGCGTATCAAATTTTGTTTCCTACAGGAACCAAAACAGAGAGAGAGAGAGATATATACAAAAATAAAACTGCTGAAATAAAGATATACTATTTTTAGTAAATCTTTTCGAAAATAAGTCAAAATAGAAAAATACAATAGACAAAATTCGCTTCATTTTTTTTTAACGCGAAGTGTCGATAAACAGAAATTTTTAGACGTTTTGGTATCATGTCATCGATTGGCGTGAAGCCAGATGCACTTCATGCATCGAATACATCATAATTCTTTTTTTAGTAATGCACTACATATTTTTCTTTCTATTCTTTTTTAATCTATAACTACTAATGTCTAATCACATATGCCATATTAAGTACTTCATTTTTTTGCATTACCATAAATTTTCCATCGATATGGTAATGAAATTCCTACTTTTGTTTAACATAATGGTTTCGACTGAATATAATTTCTTTAAGAGAAAAACACTCTACAGAAATGAAATTGCTTGTAGACTTCAATGCTGCGTGTACGACATGGTTGCTGTACTTTATATATGTGTTATTCTTTTATAGATTCAGGCGGATATTCGGACAATTCTTCATTCTTATCTTCTTTTTTTTGCTACTTTACATAAGTCATTTGTTACAGTTTCTTTCTGTACAGACGAAACGGCCGATGAATCATGTTGGTCACTCGTTACTTTGGCGCCCTGTACTTTTTTCCTAATAACATTTTCTACCAGGAAACACTAGATTAAGTAAGTTTATATTCGATGAATTAATTCAAATCACGATTCGGTACATTTTACTGCTAACAAGACGAATAAAACTACTTCGTCTGGCACATTCTAACTGATATACAGTGAAGCTTATTTAAAACCATGAAATTCAGCGATAACAAAAGGAAAGACTCTGTTTCCGACGGAAGCAATTCATTTCCTTTTTTAGCAATGTAAAGAAATTATACATATGTCGTAACGAATCGAGCTGGCGATGCTATTACAGGAACAAATTGATTCATTGTTACGATCCGGCGCTATTAATCAAGTGCAATAAAAAAAAAAAAGGAAAAGAATGGGAATTTTTGATGACTCGCGAATGTACGTCAATTTAGCCAATTTATCAGAATTTATTAAAACAAATTTGTCACTGTTTGTTTCCTTTATAACATCGAAAGAACATGTGAAATTTAGTAATACCGAATGAAAATTTAATCATTGGTTAGACGTTCAAACGACTTATCGATCCGTCGCTTTCTAATTTTTAAGTGCTTTTAGTAATATTAGTAATAAAAAAAAGGAAAAAAAAATATTTCGACACTATTCTAAAGATTTTTCCAACAGAATTTAATACTTTCAATAAAAATTGACACGGAAGCGACTTTATAGAAATCTATATTCTTTATCCCGTTTAATCCTGAAAGAAATTATTGACAGTTCTCTCTCTCTCTTTTTTTTTTTTTTTTTTTTTTACAAATTTAGAGAAGAATTTCTTGTTTTTTTTTTTTTAAAGCTTTTAAAAGGTAAAATTAAAGAATTATTTTAAACTCAGCTACTTTACTTCTTTTGATTAGATTGATTAGACACGATTTTCTAAACTTTCCTGCAACCGCTAAGTATCTTAATTAAAGACAATTTTTAGAGTATTGTTTTGTCTAAACGAATAATAAAAAATGAATATTTTTTACTGCTACCAGATCATAAATAATTCTCTCTTCAGACACGTGTTCTCAATCTAGCTAATGCCGTTATTACTTCTGATCAACTACAGGCGGTTTTAAAATGATCTCATTCAATATCTCCTAATACAATTCATAAAGAACTGAGAAGCTAAAAGCGCTTTTTGGTATACACCATTGTTATGCCTCCTTTAAATTTCTTGTCACAGCTGCGACCTAATGAATGAATATTCTAAATGCAAAGCGTCATTTACACCTTCAATGAAAGTTTGGCTTATAACAAAAGAATAGTATCCATTATGTGTAATTTTTCTCTCGCTTCTTTCATCTTTTTTTTTTTTTTTAATTTCTTTGTAATCTTCTTTTCGCGTAGAAAATACGTTATCTGACCCATAAAAACCAATATTTGCTTACGTTATTATCTTACTCTCAACTTTTAAAAAACACTTTTAAGAGTTTGTTTATCGCTTGTTAAAAATTCTTCCGCAAACCCACAAAACGATCGTTTTTGATATCTTTAAAAAAAAAAAAAGCAAAAAAGTATCTCGTCCAAACCGGAATACAATATCAAGAATAGGAAAAACAAACTTACCAAAAGAAGAAGCAAAAGAACCGAAGCTAGTTTTTCTTCGCTTCTTAGAATGTCTTGCTCTTTTAAAAACATGTGTAACTGCAAGAAAACGAAGATGTTTAAGCAAAAAAAAAACGATGTGTAACTGGACAGATAAACATCAATCTGCTTTTTTTCCTTTTTCTTTTTATATACTTACTTTTATTAGCCCAATATTTCATGTTTCTAACTTCGTGTACGTCTTCGTCATCACTCTTTCTGCTCCCGTTGCTGCCATGCTCTTTAAAAAAAACAAAAAAAAGTTAATTATTTTAATAATTAAAATATATATGTGTGTGTCTGTGTGTGTGTGTGAAGAAACAAGAAGATTTTTATTTGTAATGTTAAATCACTGTTTGTTTTGCTAGATGAACTATTGATTGAATTATACAGGTGGTTAGATTCCTGAAATTCTCAAAACAATTCCAACAGATACCATTAAGCTATCCATTATTATATTAGATAATCGTTTTGTTCTGAAGGAATAAAGAATTAATTCATTTTTATATATACTTGAATAATTGAAAAAATGATGATATATATAAGTTATATATCAGTATTTTCTGAATTACTCAAATGTTCAAAATAAAAAATGTTCAATTACTTAAATGATTTAAAATTAATCAGCAATGTAAACAGAAAGAAACAATCAATAATTCCTGTTGATAAATAAACTTTGAATAAATGATCAAAGTTTATTTATCAACATCATTGTATTCCTGTTGATCATTTACATTGAAACTTTGATAAATAAACTTTGAGTAAATGATAGTTTACTCAAAGTTTATTTATCAACGGGTATTATTAATTGTTTCTTTTTAATTACATTGATGGTTATATTTTTGCCTATTACATTGCTGATTAATTGTGAATCGTTTAAATAATGCTGATATATGCTGTTGATCATTTACTCAAAGTTTATTTATCGAGGTTTCATAGTAAATGATCAACACCAATACAACGCTGTTGCAAATACACTTTGAGTAAATGATCAACAGCAATACAATGCTGTTGCAAATACACTTTGAGTAAATGATCAACACCGATACAATGCTGTTGCAAATACACTTTGAGTAAATGATCAACACCGATACATTGCTGTTGCAAATACACTTTGAGTAAATGATTAACACCAATACAATGTTGTTGATCATTTACTCAGAGTTGTATTTATCACCAAAACTTCGAGTTTTATTTTTTTAAAAAAGCTAACAAGATAATTGTAAAATATATTTATGAATTATTTTTTTTTGTTTAAAAATTATTTTCCACTTAGTTTAAAAGTGAACTGCACGCTAAAGTTTCAAAAAAAAAAAAATCAATGCTGTCGTTCTGCTTCTTCGAATAAAAATTTTTTGAGTTTTGATGTTTAATAATTGATAACTTTATTAATTATTTAAGTATAAATTATTATAAAATCATGCCAACAAAATTTTAACAGGTTTTCTGATAACCATTTTTCTTTCCAGAATTTATATATATATTAAATATTTAAAATAGCAATTTCAGTTAATTTCCAACTGTCGATTTAATAATTTACTGAACTGATTTTTGAGCATATTTTCCACTCTTTCATTAATTATTGATTCTTAATTTATGAACATTTCTGCTTATCAGTAATTAAATTCTTTTATTTACCCTCTTAAAATTCATCAATAATTGATTTTTAATTCATTAACCTCTAAAAAATCTTAACATAACAAAGAACAAAAGACTCCAATAATTCCTGGAAAATCTTTTTTTTTTTTTTTTAACAGTAATTTCTATATTGAAACATATATTAATCATTTTATTTAAAAATTAATTCAAATCATTAATCTCTTTAAAATATTAAGTTACACGAAAATTCTTATTTTTCTAAAAGATTAATTTTCTATTAGCATTAAATTTCTGAAGATAATTAGTAATTAATACATTAAATAGATATACTCATTAAAAAGTACTTAATCACTTTTTTAAGTCCCAAGAGTTTTTAATTCCCAATATTTTTATTCATAAAAACGATATTAGCTTAGTAACACTTTATTTCAATTCTAAACATGGCTGCTACTGATGATGATGATACTCCACCAATAGATCAAGTGCTGATACTTGTTTTCGACCTTGAAGTATACTGTTGATTCTCTTCAAGGATAAAAGAATCACTAACACAGATTCTTTAATGCTTACTAATTCTCTTCAAGCATTAAAGAATCATTTACCTTTAAAAGATGATTATGTTTCATGATATCTTTCTGTTTTTACCATTAAGAGTATCAACAGTAGTCAAAGTTACACGAAAATTCTTATTTTTCTAAAACATTAATTTTTTATTAGCATTAAATTCTTGAAGATAATTAGTAATTAATATATTAAATAGATTCTCATTAAAAAGTACTTAATCACTTTTTTCAAATCCCAATATTTTTATTCTTAAAAACGATATTATGCTTAGTAACACTTTATTTCAATTCTAAACATGGCTGCTGCTGCTGATGATGATACTCCACCAATAGATCAAGTGCTGATGATTATTTTCGACCTTGAAGTAGGCTATACTGTTGATTCTCTTCAAGGATAAAAGAATCATTAACGCAGATGCCATTTATCTTTAAAAGATGATTATGTTTGATGATATTTTTCTGTTTTTACCCATTAAGAGGATCAACAATAGTCGAATAGTTTTTCTTTCTAACCATAAAGAAAATAGTGTATGATGATTTATCGCTTATTTCAGCAACTTTTGTTGAAAGAAGAGCGTAGAAATTATCCTCCACTTCATAAATTTCCCTTTCGAAGATTATTTCTTCAGTAAGCAACATTAATAATATTTGAGAAACGGTAATCCCAAGAAATCTCAAAACATCTTATATGATTTACGATAAAGGATTAAAATAATAGATAATGATGAAGTCTGAGATAGCATTTATTACTTTATCTTTTTTTTTATTATTATTATTTAATCTTAAATGGGAGATATAATGCAATTTTTATGGTTGCTGTGGTGAAAATAAATGAAAATCTACTGCTGTTTTTTTGTAAAAATAGTAGATTCAATTTTGCGATAAACATGTTTAAAAATGCATATTTTTCTCTTAAAAATGCTTATGGAATAATAGAAACTGTGCGTTATCTTTAATGAATTCGAAGTGAAGTAATTTATCATTGAGCAAATTCCGATATTTATAATATAAAAAAAAAATTTAACTGATATATTAATCAAAATTTACGATATATATAAATTTTCTCCGAGACAGAAAAACATTTTCTTTAAACTAGAAAAATATCAATCGTCCATTAAAATAACGTATATATTTAGAATATCTTTTCTTGTTTGTTGGCTGCCCTCCAAAATGTTGTTGTCAATGACTCCTAGCTACAATAAAGTAATGCAGAATTTTATTATTATTATTATTATTGCTGTTGTTGTTTTGATCCGGTTTGTTGTTTAATAGCTTGTATTTTTTTTTTCCTTCCATGCTAAAATTTTTTATCATCAAGCTTTGCAATGAGTTATAGAGAAGATTACAATAGAGACAGATTTATAAACAAGTGAAGTCACGATGATTCTAACGAGATGAAAATATAGAAATACTAGCGTGCTGAGAAAGAAAACAGAGAATCAAAAGATTTGATTGGAACTGCACATGAATGAAAAGTTTTATCGCTAATGAAGTAAACGAACAAAAAAAAACATGAAACAAATGACGTGTTATAACGAATCTGATTTCTTTTCATGTCGTCTATGGATTTAAGAGTTTTCATGTTAACAAACTTTTGTTCTATTTTTTTATAAAAAAATTTCTTAATAAGTATGAACAGCAAACATGTTTTCGAATTGAAAAACCACGAATTTACCATTCATTAGTGTAGAGATGTTTAGAGTATCTATGTATGTTAAACTCGTATGTATATTTTACTCTTTCTTGTTATAAATTTGGATGAAACTGCATGAAAAATCTTTTGTGGATGTTGTGAGTTTGTGGAGATTAAAGTGAACAGTTTCAGTTAGCGCTCATGCACCTATATCGAAAGCTAATCGTGTTATAAAATCGAAACTGCACAATATTCATCAGTGTTCAAGAAAAGCTAAAGTTTATTTGAAAGCAAAATAAATCTATAACACTGGAGACGAATAATCTCAATTAGCGCTCAAAAACCAGTATTGAAAGCGAAGTAAGACCTATGAATGACATTAAAATAAAAAATTTCCATTAGCCCTCAAGAACTAATTAGAAACCAAGTAGTTGTATAACATTAGAAGTGCATAATTAATGCTCAAGAACTAATATTGGAAGTGAACTGTATGTAGAATAAAAGATGCACAATCTCATTTAGTGCTAAAAAAAGATCTATAACATTATTAGATCTATAATTAGTTATAGATCTAACAATGCTATATGTTATATTAATGTTATATGTTATACTAATGTTATAGACCTAATAATATATTTTATTCTACCTACTATTCTATGCTTTCAATAAGGTTTGCTTGAGCGCTAATTGAAGTTATTCATCTCTAATGTTATATACTTGGTTATACTCCTAATAATAGTTCTTGAAAACTAATAGTTATAGATCTACTAATGTTATAGATCTAAAAAAATCTATAACATTATTAGATCTATTATTATTAGGAGTATAACCAAGTATATAACATTAGAGGTGAATAAATTCAATTAGCGCTCAAGCAAACATTATTGAAAGCATAAAATAGTAGGTAGAATAAAATATATTAGATCTATAGTAACTATAGAATCCCCATTAGTACTGAAAATCTGTAACATTAAAATTCCAAAATTTCAATTAGCGCTCAACAGTCGCTATTGAAAGACTCAGTACGGATCTTTTATCATTAAAACTAAATCTCAGTTATAACTCATAAACGGAATATTTAGCTCAAGGCATCTATGAAGATATTTTAAGACATTAAAATATAATACTAATGGCTGAAGTGTGAATGCAATTAACGCAATGATAATTTTCATATTAAGGATAGAATCTCATGAAGCTAATACTATAACGATTTCCAAGTTTGAATTAAATGGTTGAGTAGTAGGAAAAGATTAAGCCGATTTAAACAAATTAAAGGTATCGGACTGTAACCTCTCTCTCTCCTTAATCGTAATTAACATAAAATACAAATTAATTCTTAGTTTAATGTTCATTTACGAGGATAGAAATCGATAAAATAAATAAGTAGAAAACTGCAAAGCGGCTTATTTATTATTCAAACAACAATGATTCCGAAAATTCAGCTTATTTGTAATTCCCACGATGTCTTGCAGAAGTTGTTTCTGATAAATTTCACACCTTTCTCGCAACACTTTTGATACGTGACCGGTTTCTATGGTTACGAGATCAGATCGAAGAAGAGTCGCCTGGCAACAAGGTGTTGCTTCGCCAGTGTGAAAGATTTCTCGAAAATTTCCATCATTTTTTTTTTACATCCGCATTCTCGAATACGTATACACTTCACTTGTCTTCAGGAAGTTACTTTAATTGCCTTATTAACATTTATATAAATATATATATATATTTACCTTTTTCTATTTCTTTCATTCTCGCAAACTCTCTCTCTCTCTCTCTCGTCTTCCCTTTTCTTTCATCCTTTTCCAGCTAACAAGATGGAGAAGGATAAAGAAGATATCTGGTGATATAAAAGAAAATGCTGTCGTAAGAGGCTCAAACGTCGAATGACACGAATTTTAAGAACATCTAAATCTTCGTTGTTTGGCACGATTACTCTTATAACAATTTTTTTTTTTTTTTTTTTGCTTTGAGCTTGTTAATCGAAGAATAATTGGTTTAATTGACGATTTATCGCTTCTCTGCGATCTGCCATTCTGATAGCGAGTGATTTACTTGATAATGTTTCCAAGTACGCAATTTTTTTATTATTATTTTTTTTTTTTATTATCGGAAACATGCTTAATTACTTTAATCAGCTGCATTTAAAAATTTGTTAATGCTGCACTTCTGCTATTTTTTGTAGTATAATTATAATATATTGATATATATAATTAAAACAGTTTTCTGTCAAAATCCTGATTAAACATTTATAATTTTTTCTATATTCTGAAAGTAATTTTTTGTTAATTCCATTTTTAATTTTTCATGAAATGTATTTCAATGCACAATATTTTACTTATAAAAATTAAAAAATAATTTGCATAAGTAGTATTTCTTTTTTTTTATACTACCCTTCCCCATGGAGTTATGCGAGAGCTCGTCCCCCGAAGACAAGACGCGAAAACACCGAATTTGAGGACAGGACGGCCAAGCCGCCAGGTAGTTTATATCCGTGTAGGTTCCCAGTGATGGATGTAGGTACCGCCGAAGCAGTCCTGATTCCGTATAAAAGGCACAAGCGAGTCCTCAGTGACGTTATATTATTTATATTTATGTTATTATGTTATAATTATTTATGTTTATTTATTTCTTATGTTATTTATATTTATGTTATAAATCATATTTATTATGTTATACATACGTATTGATGTTATATTTATAATTATGTTATTATGTTATAGTAAGTTATATTTATGTTGTTATTCTTTTGATTGTTTTACTGTTTATCTTATTTTAGTAGTGTCAATCATCCAATCAATTAACTATGAAATCGATTTGTACTAACTGAAATAATTAAATAATCGTTGGTTGCTATCTTCTACCTCCTCTAGTAGCCTACCACACTTCTTCTGGTAGGAACTGTTTTCCCTCTCCTCTTGCTTTCCTATTTTCTCCTCTCTTCCTTTCCCTTTACCTTGGCTAAACCTTTGAGTAAAGCCTTCTGCAACTTTTAAAAAAAAGAAAAAAAAAGTAAAAGAATTGGATCATAGATCAGTTAGAGATACTACCAGATGACCCAGAGATAACTAATTCGAAAATATGTCCCAGTAGTTGAGAACTTATGGTACAACTACTTTTCTTTTTAGTCCAAAAAGATAAAATCAAATCTCTAGATAGTAACTCTAAGAATCATATAAGTCTAAAAAACTAGAGAAAGAAAAATGGTCACCACTTGATTATCCTTTAATACAATTGAAAGGCTAAATATAGTGAGACTTTGCCTGATGCCTTAAAGGAATTTCTCATGATATTGTATCTTTCAATACATCAATATCATTTAACCATCAACATGATACCTCACACATCTTGGTTTTGGTAGAACCAGAGCACCTTTAGCCAGGGAAGAGAGTTCAAAACTTAGATCTTATTCCTTTTCCCCTTCTCAATAACATGGACATGGATTTGGAATTACAAAGGAAACTTGCTGAGATACTTAATATATCAAAAATAATCATCAATGACAATTTAAAATCAATGGAATGGATCAATATGTATGTTATCTGGGTTCCATAGGAACTGCCTGAAAAAAAATTGAATGGATCAAGTTGCAGTATGTTTTTTTTCTGCTTGACTATCTTAAGTGAGCTGTTTTTGAAAGAGTAATTGGAAATGAAAAATGGATCCTGTATGATAATCTAGAGAGAAAAAAAGTGATTTAAATGAAATTTGACTTTGTCTCCAACACCAAAATTTCATCAAAAAAAGATCATGCTCAATGTTTGGTAGGATATTAAAGGACTAATTTATTATGAGCTACTAAAAAACAATGAAATTATTAGTGGAAACAAATATTGCACTCTAATAGTTTATAAATATAGCCTAATAGTCAACTTGTCAATTTAAAAATAGGAAATTGAAAAAACGATCATCATTAACAAACAGAAAAGGCATAATTTTTGACCATGATAATGCTACATACACATCACCATTATAACTCACCAGAAATTAAAGGAATTTCAGCTAGAAAGTTCTAATTCATCCTCTATATTTTGCAGATATTGCATAGTCAGATTTCTATTTTTTTCAGTCACTATAAAATATTTTCTAAGAAAAAATATTTGAAAATATTGATGAAATCAAAAACCATTTAGAAACATACTTTCAGTCAAAATTGTTAAAATTTTTTTGAAGATGGCATCATGAAACTATTGACTCAATGGGAAAAAGTTATAAGTTCAAATAAAAATTTTATTAAATAAAGATATCTTTAAATTTTAATATTTTGTTTTGTTTAAAAAAATTGCACAAACTAGTGGTTTGTTGTAACCTGAGGATGGCAACCGTGTGTATTGCCGAAAACGTTAGTTATTAAAACTCTGTTTTGTACCCACAACTGCTATCAGTGTTTGAATACTCTTTGTGCCTGTATATCAGTGTAAGTGAAGCAGTATAATTGAAGATATGAATGATTCTATTACTATTATATATATAGTTGGAATGGAATAGTATTCCATTCCAACTGATGATGGTATCGTAGATACCGAAAACATTTTTGCTTTCTATTAAACCTAGTTATTTTTGTTAAGCCTGGTTTATTTTCTACTGCTTTTTGTGCTGTTTTTTGGAACTTTAGTCTTAGCTATTCAATGAAATGATTGATATTTTTAGATAGCCATATCTCCTCTGAACAAAACCAGCCATGAATGAAGAAATATGGCTGAAATTTTCATAAATAATTTATAAAAATTGAAGAGTTATGTAACTTTTGTTGAATGAAGTTACATCATATAGTTATTATAAAATATTACATGAATTCAATGAAACATTGTCATTTATGAGCAATTATTAATCTGATCTAATTTTTTAATAAATACATAGTGATATCACCAAATAATAATGATGTATTACACTACTGATATCATGACACTAAGAGTCAATAAATAAATTTTAAGTATTATAATAATGATATTTATAATAAACTGATTTCAGAGTAGCTGTGCTATAATATTGTAATATTTGACACATAAATTATATTGTCAGAAATTCCCTGCAATGCAGGATACCCTAGCTAATAAATGATAAATTAAAAATTATTTGTTTTAATGATATTTTTATAATTTTTCAGTACAAAACAAACCACTTTTGATAGAACTTGGAGTGGTGGAAAAAATTCTTCCAATGGTTGATATAGAAACGTTTCCTGTTGTATTTAAATTACTTGGAACTATACGGATGTTAGTTGATAAACAAGGTAAATAAATTTTTCATTAATTTATTTTTATTACAGAATACATTCTGTATGATAGATTATGAAAGTAAAAAACCAATTAACACAGATTTCTGATGTTATAGATTACTAGATGATAGAAATTCTAGATTAAAGATGGCTGATTTATGTAATATGGCTTGTAGATGATCTTTTTATTATGATAATCATTATCAGTTTGGATGTTATGTATAAACATAGAACTTTTAAAATAGATTAATGCAATTTATTTTAAAAGTCTAAAAAATCTGGAGTCAAGTATGTATTTAAAAAGTAATCATAATAATTCAATTATTATATAGCCGCCTTCAGTTTTATGTTTTCTTTGCATTTTAACTTTAATAAATGAACATTAAATATTTACTATAATGTAAATTTATATATATATATATAAATTTACATATCATTATAGTAAATATTTAATGTTCGTTTATTAAAATTAAAACAGGAAGGAAACATATAAAATTGAAGATGGCTATATAATAATTGAACACATTATTCTAAATTATTAAAATTACTTTTAATAATTATAAAATTATATAATATATAAAAATAAATTATAAATTTATAATTTATTTATTTAAGCAAATTTATGTGTGTGAAAATTAATCCTCCTTTTACAGGGCTCCTTATTATATGTTGCAATTAGCAAACCCATGCTTGGCATATTTGCCCAGGCAATCTATTGTATTTTGTAAAAGTTATATTAATTATGAAATAATTTTATATAATTTTTCAATTTATTACCTAAGTAGAATAACATGTTTTAGTTGTATTTTCATATTTATCATTCATTGTATTACTTTTATTTAAAAATTTAGATGATTTAAGTTAGAGAAACAAAACAAATAATACCACATTTTATAATCTATACTGCAATTGGTGTGTTAGATTTGGTGGGAAACCATCAAATATTGTCATCTATATTTTGTTTTATTTAAAATATCAATAATTTCAGGATTAAATTTGTAATGTAAACATCTAATTTGTAGACCAAGAGTGTAAAAATCTTTATATCAAGTGGCCTTCCAAGTTCAATAACTTGACTCAGGCATGGAACTTTTCTCATTATGCAAAATAGAATTGAGGCTTTCAAAATTATTTTCTTTGTTTCAAAATTATGTTATAAAATCCAATTTTAATTATGACACATAGCCTACGCTTTGTGCAGGATTCTAAAGAGTGATTATGTAGAATTTGGTCCAGATCAGTCAGAGTGTAGGAACCAATCAAATACACAGACATTCAGTTGATGTCATTGATGACATCAGAATTTTTACAAATTTCATAATTTTCTGAAGGTTTTGCAGTTAAATCCCAAGTTTCTTGCATATTTGGAAATGACAAAAAAATTCATGCAGATACACAAATATATATATTTGTGTGTGATACTTTGCCATTTGTAATATAGATTATGTTTCTAAACAGCATGACTTATATCAAAATGATGTATAATGGACATATGAATAGGAAATAATTATTTTATTGTACAATAAACTGTAATATACCTAAATTGTATAATTTAATTGCTAAATAATAATTAGAAAATACACTATGAAATTATTAACAAAATATAAAAATAAAAATTTATTATTTTATTCGTCTTATAATTGCTCCTCCTACTTTTATGACTAGCAGTTGAGGTTGAGATTTTCTGGAATTTTTCTTAACAAAGGAGTCTAACTTCATCAGCTTTTTTAACAAAATTTCTCATTTTTATATATTTTAATATATTATTTATTTGACTAAGGTTACTTTAAGCTATTTAGTAAATTTTGAATAATGATTTAACATAACACTACATATATCTATTTATTTCTACTATTAAATTTTGAAAGAGTTTCATAAAAATTCTGAAGAAATTGTTTAAAATGTAAAGTATACAATAATAGAATAAATATCAGAGAGTAAAAAATAAATAATAATTGAAATAGTTGTTTTGCTCTAAGCAGAAATAACACATGCACATTACAAATTTTGACCCAGCTTCAAATGATCTTGGACCACTCTGGGTCATAACATCCTTGGGTGTTTACAAATAAAACAAGAATTGCATTTGTTTTACTTCAGGAAAAGATTTATGACTGTTTGAAATATGAAACTTTGTTTTGTTTTTTATATAATTTTAATAAGGTGGAATAAAACTTACATAACAATTTATTAAAAATCAACAATATATTGTAGAAAATAATTTTTTTGAGTTATAAAGAAGGTACTCATGAGAAAATGAAACTTTTTGGAAGATTTATATTAACTATTTATATTTACTATATTTTTTAAAAATAGCAAAAAATTTTGAATAAAAATAAGGATTTGAAGCTTAACGTTTCACATGATCATTATTGGGTTAAATAAAACCATTGAATATTTTTTATATTCTGTTTATATTTTAATAATTATATACAATCTATATTACAAAGTATATATTATTTTGTTTATTTCAGATAAAATTGCTAACACTATAGGTGAAAATATTCCATTCATTCAAAGATTGGTTATTTGGTGTACAACTGAAGATCATCCTGGTGTTAAAGGTATTAAATAATGAGCAGTTTTTAATCCTACATTAGAGAATAATTTTTTTAATTATTAAAAGTCATTAAAAGCAATTTAATATACAATAAAATTAACAATAGAAAAAATTAAAAACAGTAACAGAAAAATGCAAAATGAAAACTATAAAGAAGCTGAACAAAATAAAATAAACATTTTTACAAATAATGCAATGGACAGCTATGATATATAGCTGTCCATTGCGTTAGTGTTTGGTAATGGTAGTGTGTTCATAAATACAATAAGAATGGAAAGACTAAATTTAGAATAGTAACATCAACATCAAAAAGTGATCCTACTGGCAGATGTTGAATTATAGCACTGCCATCTGACTTTCATTATCTAATATGGTTTAGCATAGCCTTGTATAGTGGTACTGTGCAATTCGACACTAATCCATCGTTGAATTATTGTCAAATTGACAAACTAGAATTGTGGGACAATATTTCCCATATAAGATTATAGAAAATAGAATAATTTGTTGTTGGACTTCCATCTCACTTCCCCTAATGGGGAGATGAGAGAGATACACTTATCACTGGACACACTATATTTTATTTACTATACGTATTTTACTATTGTTTAACATACTAAATTAGAAAGGACACTATTTTATACACAATACACACAGTTTATTAACCCTTGGATATTGGATTGAAGTCTTCCAGCAGACATCCTAGCACCATATTCTTCTCTTTCTTTTGTAAAACATAGCCACAGTTGTCCTAGGAATGCCATACTCTTGAGTTTCATCTTAATTGTTCTACCTTTCTGCACTTTGTCTACAATTTCTTTCTTCTTTATTTTCAATTGAGTGTTCTTTCTGGAATTATTCTCCTGGTCAGTTTTCTTTGAACCCATCACTCAAAAAAATAATAACTACTGATGCACAAATTTTTTACTTTCCAAAAAATGCAGAATTGAAAAATAACACCAACAAGAACTGACAAATACCAAATGACATCACACAATTCCATGCACACACATGTGCCATACTGTGAAATTCAAATGTCAAATTGCGAGGAACCACTGTATTTATAGAATTACATAAGTTATGCTAATTTGTATATGAGAAAAAAGATCGGTAGAATTTACATTATCAAAATTCAAATGAGCGATAAAAAATTTTTTAAATTTTAATCCTTTTGCTGCCATTGGCATGTATAAATGTCAAGGAAATGACACAAAAACAATAAAAACTCACAGTTAAAAAATTCATTCCTAATTTTATTAATCCAGTTCTTGTAAATCTTTATTTTTTTGTTATGTATTCATTGAAAATATGCCTTTTTGGTAATGGTTCCTAAATTTTTACAGTTGCCAAAGTATTTTTTAAATTATGTATAAACATTGAATGACTCAACAGAATTTGGATATTTTATCCCATACTGTTGATTTTATCGTCTAATCTATCAGTTATTCTGATTATATGATTTGATGAATGATATTTTTGAAATTTTTAGAAAAAATCAAATTTTTCATAAAATGAGCTATGAAATTCTGAAAATTAAAAAATATTCCAGATGATAAGAAAATATTGGTTAATTCTGTTAAAATAAACTAAAATATATCATAATATTCATTTTTTGTTTTAATTTCATCAAAATTTAGAAAGAAATTGTGAAAAACATAAACAACCTCAGACCATTTAAAGAGGAAGAAAATTGCAACCAAGTATACTTTGCATATGCATTGGCTACTGAGCAACAATAAACCAACTGCAGTCCAATTAGAGAAACTGAAAATATATTATAGCTGTTTATGTACCAGATGAGACCATTTTCGTATATGTTTTTTTTTTAAATAAATTAAAAATTTAATAAAAAGTACTGCTAAAATTGTATAATTGAAGTAAGAACAAAGAAGAAGTTAATAAATATGAAATATTAATAAAAACAACAATATTTCAATAAATTCATATAATTTTTTTTTAATGATTATGACATAATTTCATTCAACAGAAGTTATATAACTTGTAGTTTTTAAAAATTTTGGCTGAATTATTTCATTCGTGGCTTATTTTTTTCAGAGGACTTGTTGCTATCTAAAAATATCAATTATTTCATTGGATGACTAAAATTTCATATAAAAAATTGTTTTCATTGATCTTGTGTACATAATGAAAAGTTGCAAAAAAAATAAAATTCAAAAAAATGCTTTTGTTAGAGAACAAAGAATGCAACAAATATCAAAAATTTCAAAAGATTTCAATGAAAATTAAGTGAAATTTCATAATTATTATTTTTTTAATTTTTTTTGCATACTAATTAGATTTAATTTATAAAAATAGTCATTAGTGAAAGATTTAAATTTTTTGTACATAAAAACAGGAAACGGTGATATATAAATCAATATGCATTTCAGAAAATAATTGTTTTTAAAGAGTTTTAATTGGAATCGGATTTTTATTTTTTAAAATCCTGTTTCAATTAAATATCAGCTGAAATCAGCTGGAAAACAAAATATGAGGAATTATATGTGAAGTTCTATCTTACAGTGATTACCATACTTAATTATTTTTGTTATAATATAAAAATGTTACTATTATGTATTTCCATTATAAATTTGTTCATGTTTACCATAATATACTGATTGATTAACTGCCATAATATACCAATAAATCATTGATTTCATATTTAAAATTATCACTATTTGGAAACTGACACAAAATGTTTGATTTACTATATTATATGACAATTTTGTTTGTTTTTCGTTATAAAAATTAATTTTTTTAATAAATGAAACAAAATATTTTTTAGTGTTATCATGTTTCTCCACATTTAATGTCTTTGAAATCAAAACTTTCCATTATTCAACTTTAATTTTCCAAAAAAAAAATCATAACTCAAACATCATTACAAAATGATCAAGTAATAACTTAAAAGATAGAAAATTGAAATACATAAAAATAAATTTTATTGCAATTAATAAAACAGAAATATTTCCAGCAGATAACAATTATTGAATGCAAATCTGATGCCATTGCAAAATAATAATTGTATTTGCCAATTGATCAGAACAATTGGAGAATTGTCAAACTTGATTGGAAATACTATATCAGATGTTGCTATCATATTGTGATCCTTACACAGCAGTCTGCCAATGTATTGTATTTCTTTTTAGTACAAAACAGTACATTTATCTATATAAAAAAATATATTTCAATTTATATAAAATTTAGATATAAAATAATACATTATTTATATATTATTTTGACATTTAATAAAAGTTATTAAATTTACCTTTAATAATTTAATAGAAAATGAAAAAAAAAATAATAATTTATTTTAAAAATAATAAAAAATTAGAAACTTTATATACTTTGTAGATAATATACAGTATATTGTTGTCCAGGAAAATGCTATATATTTTTATAGTAATTTGTTAAAGCAAATAGCAAAATCATTTTTATAGATGTCAATCAAAATTTAAAATTGAATTTTATAATATATGTATGGAAACTCAAACAATAGAATTATAAAAGTATTATAAATTTACCAGATATTTAACAAATTAAAATTATAAAGATGATGGCAGACTTTTGATCCAAAACATTTTATCATTAATCTTTGTTTCAGAAATTTAAAGTGCTTCTTATGTTTTGTAATGCTGATAATTTAAATATATTTTGCTTTATAATGGGGTTCTATAGTACAAGTAGTCCTTAATTTTGGGTAGTCCTATTGAAATTGGATTTGGTTGAAAGTTAGAAATGCTCAAAATTTATGAATTTTTCACAATTAAATTTTAGTAAGCCACTATGCATTATCTTAATAAACAAAGGACACTAAGCTACAAGAACCAGATTCCATGTATCAGACAATTTGATGTGGGACTCAAGCTCATTAAGTTGCATTGACCAATCAGAGTTTGTTATTACATTACTGTTTTAAGTATGAATTGTCCTAAATCGAGAACTACCTATATTTTTATTCTAAATTTAAATAGAAAAAAAGAAGAAATATTCAAATTTTACTTCCTAATATCAAAACTAAGAAAAAATAAAGTATATAAATAAATCAGTAATTCAATAGTATCTTAGAAGTGAAAAATGTGATATCTGTTAATTATAATCAAAATAGAATGAAAAATAATTAATAATTATTATTCCAGTGTAAAAATTTAATGAAAAATAGTTTTTTTAAATTAAAAAATTTCAAAGTTTTATAGATTCAAATTTATAAATCTTCAAGTAAATAATAATTGCACTAAAATATTTCATGTAAATGATGATATCATTAGTCAGAATTTCAACCAATAGTCTTTTGTTGAAATAAAAAAATTGCTAGTGAAAATAAAAGTACAATAAATAGTTTAACTATGATAAATAACATATTCAGAAACAATATATATATATATTTATATATAAGTTGACCTCCTGACTTCAAAGTTTAAAAATCGGTAAAAGTTTGAAATCCATGTATAAGCCAACCTCCCAACTTTCAAGTATTGGAACAATAGACATTCATTGAAATAAATAAATAAATTTTTTATAATTCAAAAAATCTTTCAAATCCAATTCATTATCGGAAAAATAAGGTCACTTAAATGAAATTCCAACTAAACAAACTGCATTGAAACATCACAGAATAATGCTAAGAGAAAGCTGGATAGAAATCAGGATGCTATTATGTCCAATCACATTTGTTTACTATATTATTTTATTGAAGCATATATTCAGTATTCAGCATTGAAATATCAAAGAGATATTAAAAATTTTCATTATTTTTGAATATCAACAAAAATATTTACAAAAATTTAAATGATAAAAAAAAGATCAGAATTAAAATGCTAATTAAAATTTTGTTGCAATTGATAAAAGTGGAAAGCTGACCAGTATATATGATTACCAGAAGCTGATGAGCCATGATGTCTGAAATTGTCTGTAAAATAATCCCATATTTTCTAAATGAATAAAAGTATCAGAAAATGCACAAATTGTTAATAAGAAAGATTAGTACATAGAATCACTACATTTTTATTTAATATTTTACATAATTTAAAATCTCAAACATTAGGTATACAGATCTTTAAATGTATAATAATATAATTATATTATAATTAATATATTCTCTTATATAATAAAGTATTATATAATAATGAGTATGTAATTTATTCAAATATAACATTCAAGCACTTTGACCATAGGAAACAATCATTTATTCATACAAAAACATATTTAGGAAAAGTGTTTTTGACTTTAATAAGCCATTCTATTTAATCCTTTGAAGTTTGTATTATTCACTTACCACCTGCAGCTGCTGATTGGCAATTAATGGTAATTAAGCCTAATTAATATGCAAAAATTTAAATTATATCATCTTGCTTAATTTTTATCAAAAAACTTTGAAATTTTTGCATTTATTATATTTTTTGTTCTGATTTTATTGATGTGAACATTTTCTTTGAGTTTTATTTTTTCACAACTTTTCATTCTATATATGACATCAATGAAAACATTTTTTTTTAATATAACATACAATGAAATTATTGACAGTTTTGGATTACAGAAAATGCACCGAATAAAACAAGCCTGAAATGAAGAAAATCTCCATATTTTGAAAAAAATCAATAAAAAATGAAATATGCAGATTTTGATTAATAAAAATTAATGAAGTTATGTCATATAATTATCGTTCCAAAACCGAAGCACTATAGCAAAAGTAGAGGGTTAGCATTTTTTGGAACGATTTGTAATAGAAAAGCAAAGTGTTTAAATCTTTTTGTCATATAATTATTTCAAAAGTAAATTTATATTTACTTATAAGTAAATATTTATTATGTAAGTAAAATATAAATTTATTGAAATTTTGTCATTTTTATTGATAGACATGTTTTTCCTTCATTTCACTAACTTTTATTTTATTGTTTTTATAAATTTTCAAATTTCAATTAAAAAAAACCTAACATAAACAAAAATGATCTCATCTCATACATAAACAACTGTAATATTCTTTACATTGCTCTAATTGAACTACAGAAGATTTATTGTAGCAACCCACCCTATACCATGCAGGATAAAGTAAGCTTGGCAGTTTTCTATGAAATAAATGAAGCAATAAAAGTACCATGCCCATTTAAATGGCTGCAGGGTAGGGTATTTGCATTTCATTTTTCAGAATCTTCTCATAAATTTCTGTGAAACTGAAACAAAAAATGAATGATTAAGATATATTTTAGTTTAATTCATGTAAAATAAAACTGCTTTCTATCCTTCAGTTACAAGTTTTCCCATAAATAAGCACTCATCAGCAGTAGGAATAATAATAACAAACTTTATTATGTACTAACGTTT
>WUQG02036852.1:0-10811 GCA_011317285.2 Androctonus mauritanicus | reverse complement strand
CGGCATCTTTCGAAAAGTTTTATCGAGATTTTGGGCCCGGACAGGATCCTTTTACCATCCGACCCCCTCCACTGGTGTAAGCGTAGTCCGTGGTTAGAACTGTCCTCGCCCCTTAGTGATCTTCCTGATTGGAAACGGGTGTAAAAATTCAAAAAAAAACATGTATATGAATTTAAGTTTATTTAAATTGTTTTCATTTAGATACGTGAAAGAAGGTTTTTTTCATATTTTACGCCCCTTTCCAGTCAGGGAGATTACTAAAGGGCGGGACCAGTTCCAATCACGGGCTGCACCCACATCCGTGGAGGGGTCCGGATAGTGAAGAACGGGAATCGCCGAGCCGGACACAGCACTCCCGAAAAACTTTTCAATAATTACCAGATTCGGGGCATTAACGCTGTCGGCGTGCCGGGTCCTCCTGCTTGGCACGACTTAGCCATCCGACCGCCGTGTGCAAAGCGTTTTTTAGTTGAAATAAGTTCGATGTAATATGTGCAACAGACCCGCATTATATTATAATATGATATTTTTTTGTCAACAGATGACGCCACTTTCCAACTTCTTTACCGAGACACCTCGCTCAAATCGCGAGGAGTAGATTTCAAAACTGTTTCAAAGCCACGGAATTAATTCCGGTGACTTGACACTATCTATGAACAACAATCAAACCTAGAATTCACATTATGTATATCCCATAGATTGGTATCTCCATCGTATATATCAGATCTAAGTAAATTTTATTTGAAGTAATAAATAAAATTTTCAAAGAAATGGTATTTCGGAAGTAAAACATAATATTATACGAAAACAATTTTCTTGTAAAATAATTTATTTGAAATAAGTTCGATGTAATATGATAATTTATCTTCAAATAAGTAAGTCATTTGAAATAAAATATTTTTAAAATGCTTTCCAAAGGAAAGTGAGGCTTTTGAGTATGCCCCCGCTAATAATTCCGTTTTAGCCAGGTTCGATTCTTTAGTCCCACTCATGGTCCCACTACTTAGAAATTTCTTTCACGGGATTTAGGCCTATCCCTTCGATTCCTGACTGCTATGTTCTATCATCCTGATTGATTCCTCCGCAAATGTGAACAGCCTGTGATAGAATTGTTCCTTAGTAATCACTACTGATTGGAAAGTGACGCTACATATTGACAATAAAAAGAATATCCACGTGTACGCTACAACCAAGGCTGTTTTGGCTACAATTGAATAACAAAGAATGATGCGCCGACTCGGTCATCAATTCGGCTGTTGAGTCGACAAAAACTGCTTCGTCCGTCTCTAATATAATACGTAAATACTAAATTTTGCTGTTATGTGTTAGCAAATGTTTTTAATGTTTTTTTTATTGTTGTTGTCGTGGCATTAACTGTATACAGTTTATGCATATTTTCCAGTTTTTATGAATCGGACCAAAAAAATTTGAAATACGGTATAACAAAAGATTCTCGGGTATAACAATCATAAACCAAATTAATAATAAGCATAATTAAATATACACATTAAATTTTATCAATCCAATTTAAATTAAATATCTCAAAAAATAATAGATATTTCTTGATCATATCAAATCAAGATGTCTCACCAAAACACGTTACCTATTATATAGCATTAGTCTTTCCTTCGTTTTTATACAGTAAATATTATTTACAAAGTATTAGGAACAGGGCTGGTTCCATAGGTGAGGTGATGAGGCAACCGCCTCAGACATCGGATTGATATAGGTACCAAATGAATTGTGAAAATATGAAATGTATAATGAAGAACAAAAAACATATTAATGTGACAGAATTCGTAATAATACATGAATAGAAGGAAATATTCTGACTGTGTTTTATCAGTTGTTATAAATTTGAGATTACCTGTATCTGTAGCTGCAACTGAAGGCAGTTTTTCTAAACTGAAAATTTTAAAAATTCATTTAGGAACAACAACAATCCGAGACAGATTGAATATTTTATCAATAATTTCTATAGAGAAGATGATATCTAAAACAATAAATTATAAAGATGCGATCAAGAAATTTGCTGCAGTAAAAGCTCGAAAAGTAATTTAGAACAAATTATATTTATTTTCTTAGTTTTTTTTTAAGTATTGTAATGTTCAAACTATTTTTGTTCTCTTTTTAAATATAAATAAAATTAGTTTTTATATTTAATACAAATTTTTCTTAAAATGTCTGTTTACTATTCATTACTTAGAGTTTTCAAAAAAACTTAAAAAGACGCCGTTTTTAAAACTTGCCTCAGGATCCACAGTTAGTTGGCCCGGCCCTAACTAAGAATAGTGTGTAGGAAAGGCCAGTACTATAGGGCCTACAATAAGTAATTTTTTGGCCAGGCGTCTCGATTTGATTTTCCCGAAATCTGGTCACCGTAAACAAAATCAATCTAAAAAAATCATTTTTGCACCGATATTTTTTAATTGTTTTTATATTTGTGAATGTAAAATCAAATAGCATGATTTAAGATAAGGCTAATCTAATATAAATATATATATATGTTATTTCTTAATTAAAAAAATGTCAGAATTATATTATTTAGCAAAGTATTATTTTAGGGATTTTGATTACCGTATAACTATTAAAGAATGCGTTTCCATCCCACGCTATCGATTGTATTTCTTATTTTCATCTCCAGTAGCTACATAATTTTGAAGTTTGCGGGTTTGGAAAGATCATCTGTTTACTTTCTCAGATTTCATGGAAAAGCAATAAAGAAGATTAAATTTAGCAATGAATTTAGACCAAGCGATTCCCAAATTAAGGTGTAAGTACCTAAGGCCGACGAGAGGAGGAGATGTTGGGGCAAAATTCCTCGGATAAACAGGCCCGAACATCATCCCACAATTGATTTTTTTTACGCGCTAATTAGTTGTATAAGGATGATGCTGAAAATTAGAGTCCGAAGCGGAATAATAAGTTTTCTCAATCTTATAGCTTTAAAATTATTTGGGGCCTATGTAAATTTTTCCTCCGGCCTGGCCACGCCTCCGCACATATCCCTACTGATGCGTAAGAAATTTTCGGAGGTGCACATATTTTTTTATAACATAGCATATATATATTGTATGGGATGTGTACTATCGTTCTTTACTGATAAAAGGCGTGCTTGGATTTTTCTTTATTAATAAAGAGGTGCGCAATTAAAACTAAATTAAATTTACCGACCACTAGTTTAGACAACTGGTGAAATTGCGTAACTGCATAAAAATCTAATACATTTTGAAAGCGTTGTAAAACAAAAATAAAGTTTTACTTCCTTTATTTATTGAATTACCCTTATACAATATTCAATTTAGAGAGAAAATTTAACTTATTAGTTTAATCAATTCTTCATAGATGGCGCGCTATGGTATAATACTCTGTTACCTCGCCAGTTCGTTCAATACGAATAACAAAAATAAATAAATAGGAAATACGCATAAAATTAATTTTATTTTTACTATCGAGGCATTTATAGCCAAGACGCCTCATCGAAACACATTACTTATTATATGATATTAGTCTTTCCTTCGTTTTGTAAATATTATTTACAAAGTACTGGGAATGGTATGCGGGAAAGAGCAGTATCGTATAATAAGTAATACGAAGTTGTTTTGGTGATGCATCTTGATTCGATTTTCCCGAAATCTGGTCACCGTAAACAAAATCAACCTAAAAAAGTTAATTTTTGCACCGACTGATTATATTTGTGAATGATCACGTATATATACACAATATATTATAATTATTTACTAGAAAAACTTTATAGACACCAAAGCGTCAAACAGCTGGTTAATCAGGGGCTCTTTTGTAAGTATTGTAGATATTTACAGAAACAGAAGGGTTTAAATACATAATAATTTGATTTATATTAAAAAAAAAAAAAACATAAAATTAATATATTTTGCTTAAAGTAAAAATTTAATGGGCTATATAGTAATTTTATATCCAAATACATCAAGGAACTTGAGTAATTATATACTCTGAAAGAGCTATACTTTGTCTAACAATAAGTTTCGCAAATTATACGGAATACTGTATATTTTAATTAGAATTTAAATTATGATAACTGAATATTGTGCGAGTCTATATATTAAACCATAATTTATTTTAGCATCGTTATAAAGGCATCATAAACTTACGCAGTAATATAAAGTACTACGCGTGTTTAGCATATAATTTAAATAGACTTACAGTTATGGTCTACTATTGTAAGAGAATTATTTAAAGACAGAAATTTTTAATTAAAAAATAATAATAATACATAAGATTCCATCGAAAATAATTGTTTTATACGTACATATACATATACTGCGTACATCATGAATAATTCTATGATGCATTAAGTATGACCACTTTAAATAGTTCAAGTATTGCAAATAATAGACAAGATAATAATAATATCACCATGTTTGGAACTTTTTTCATTTCTAGAGATCAAAATATCTAAAAAAAAAAAAAAAACAGTACTTATCAATCGTTTATCAGTCTGCGAAACATTTTGAACCCTTTTCGATATTACGCTGATAAATGAAGAATTCGTCGAATTCCAGTTGATAATACTGATATGAAAGCAAAAAAAAATGCGACTAATATAAGAAACTTCAGTGTGAAACACCAAATGTATTCTTTTCCAGACAGACAGTGAATTATTTTATCATCATCACTTGCCATTTGTTTGAGTGCCAATTGATCTAAAGTAGTGAAATTTAACTCAACCGATAAACGTTGTCGATAAGACCTTTTAAATGTTTAACAAACGGTAATTAAACACACATATATATTTTTTGTATACAAAATGCGATTTATAATATTGTTACGACATTATCCTGTGACTTGGCGAGTTATTGAATTATCTAGCAATGTTTATACTTATTACCAATGACTTAGAATTGCCTAATTTTGACAATGACATCGTATCAAATGACGTAATTAAATTTTAGATCAGCGATTTTATAATGTTTTTTCCCACAAAGAAATTTATTTTCTACTTGATATAAATTTAGATTTAAAGTTATAAATATTATTTACCGCGTTATGAAAAAAATTATTCTACCTATTGGCGACGCACATGAGCTCAAAACGGAAGATTAGATAAAATAACAAATTGCATTTTTTTTTTGTATTATAAAATTAACCGATAAGTAATTACTGATTACTTACAAAACATAAATTGTAAATATAAATTTAAAATAAAATATTAAATATTCGGTATATTTAGCTACATTATTATTATTAAATAATCGATTTCCTCCTTAAGAACATATAGGTCTATCTGGTTAGTATAAACGTGGCATGAGTCAGTCTTATGTAACTTTCACACTAATTGTCAATTTGATTTGTATGCCCTGATGTTTGCCAGTTACACTGCTTTAAAAAACTCGTTTCATTTATATATAGCAGTAGAAATTTTGTCATTTAAAGTCACCTATATAATGACAGAATTCTTTCTTTTTTTTCGATAGCAAGACGCATGATCTTATGCAAATTCATATTCAGTTTTTGCAGTATGGTGGTTAATGTAAAAGCTAAATAATAATTAGTAGTAATGCACAATAGTGATTATACTGACTCAATAACTAGAAGGCTGTGCAAATATTATACACAAATATTTTTCAACGAACTGATTAAACTCATGGTAAAAAAAAATGCAGTAAACGTATTTGTTATGGATATATGTATGTCATATTGCTTCGTTTTATCAGTAAGATCAGTATATTCGTGGAAAACATGATAAAAATAATTATAATGCTAGATATTTAATAACAGAAACTTGTATTCTTTGGAAATGTCTTTATAGTTTGATTAAAAGTGAATTATATCCTGTGTAGACTAGAATGTTATCATTAATTTGTTTTATTATTTTAATTATATTATGAAAAAAATGAACGGCTCGCTTTTGTTTTCGAAAAACGTGAGGCACAAATTATACATTAAATCATAAAATTTTATTTATATTAATTATTGGCTAATGAATATTCAAATTAGTTAGTGAAACGATATCCGTCTTTGCAACTCGATCCTTAAAAACTTTTATTGTTCATAAAAAAGGGAATAAATTAGAAAACTTCTTTAACTTTCTAAGAAATCTTTTTCGGTCGTACATTCTTTTCCTTTTCGTCTCATTCACCTCTAGCTACCTAAGACCCAAAAATATCGTATCCCCGTTGGGTGCAACCGAGAACATCCATTCCAAAGTGACTGCTGGATAGAAATACTATCACACCTTTGTCTTTCTCTCTCTCTCTCTTAAAGGTTGGGTTAGCGTCCTCCGCTGTCCTCGTCTAGTGTCACGTGAAATTTTCATCATCTCCAACATCTCAGATACGTCGTGCAGCTAATTGACCTCTTACTGTCCTTTTATAATTTGCTCTATTTCCCAAACTATCATGAAGAATTATAATCTGGGATTCTAACTAGACTATCACTGAGGAAATATTATGCCAATAAATCTGTCAGATTTGTCTGGTATAACAAACTAAATGTATTTTTGACACGGCTGTTAACAAGAAAATTCACCTCCATCTAGGCTTTAGGATTAAAAAAAAAAAAAAAAACTAATTAATCCATTATATATGCAGTCTGGTATTTTTTTTTTCTTTTTTTTTTAACCGTGATGTTTTTTCTCTCTTAGAAATAGCGAAGTTCTTTCGGCGAAACAAAGCATTCCTTTCCATATTAACCAATTTATACTCAAAACTAAGGCTTTTCATGAAGTAATGAATTTATAAAATATTTGCGTGGAAATGTCTTCTGAGAAACTATGAATGAAGCCGAAAGGAAAACAATAGGACTATAAATTTGAGGTAAACGTCGAATTCCCATCGAAACAGTTGCCAACAAATTATGCAGCAAAATGCAGCAATGATTGAGTGTTTTAAAACACGAGTAATTCTTCCAAACATAATATTTATCAATTGGCAAGAGCATGAAAAACTATATTTTTCTCTCACCGATGACGATTGGAAGTTAAACAAACACCATAGTTGATAGAAAACCAACGTGTCATTCTAACATGTTTCAGTAAACCTTTCAGCACGTTACAAATTCTGTAACCATTTAAAAATGCTAAATTAAAGTAAACTTCTTTCTTCGAAATCAGGAATCTATGTTGTCATTAAGACGAGTGCTTTATTCAAACTTTACAAAGTTTCTTTATTGCTATTGTACATCTATAGGCTATACAAAGTTTTCGCAGAGAAAATGCGCACTAGAAAACTGTTAATTTTTGAAAAAACGTAAGAAAATACGCCTTAAAATTTGAATAACATTACTTCTAAAAATATAACTAACTGTTAGTGAATGACAGAATGACGTTTTATGAAAAGTAACAATAGGATTAGTGATATTGTGCCAAGTAGAGATGACATGTCCGATAATGGACAGGGGAGATTTTAAGTGGATTCTATACAATCGTACGATGGAGGTTTCTGAACTTTCTAGGCTCGAAAACTTTAGATAAATGAAGATAAACTTAACTTTAGTCAGTTTTATTTATTTGAAAAACCTATTTTCAGTCGGGTCGAATGCACTTAAATTTTTATTGTTGTTTTTTTTTTTTTTTGTTCCTTTAACTATACATCACGAGAAATTTATTTATCAAGTATTTTGAGAGGTCTAATTGGTAAGACAGAATTTGGAACCAATTTTTATACGTGAATCTTTAATTTATTGCAACTACGAGCCAGAAATTAGAAGAAAGCTTCTTACAACAAACAGTACTTCGAGATAAATTTGTTGGAGAAAATTATTATGGTTTAGATAAAGTAGACATGTTGGTGGAAACTATTTAAGAGGTCACGACACAAAATCGACCTTGATAGTGGTTACAAAATACAGACACCTTGCATTGCTATTATCATTATATTATCCAACTCTCTCTATGATAACGGCGCTGGCAAAGTTTCAAAGTTCCCTCATCTCGAATACTAATAGAATTTTTCTCGATATATTTTATGAACTTTATTGATTTAAATATCAACATTTCTTTAAAAAATCGTATCCAAGTAAAAGAAAAATTTAAAAAATAGGTGTTTCTATACGAGATTTTAATTGGATTAAAAAAACTATGTTTCCGATTTCCAACAAAAACACTAAAAATAATAAACAAACAAACTAATTAGACCGAATCTAATGCGATAGAGACTCTAATTCTTGATTGGAATTTTCTGACTAATATGCTATTCTATTTTTAGAGTAACATCTTTGTGGAGACACTTAAGTGGATCAGTGCTTAGCAATGTTATGTTTGGCAGTACGACAATACGAGTTTCAGTACTTTGTTTTTTGGAACTTCGGACAAATAAACGCCATAACGTGTCAATTGAGAGGCAACAAACCTGAAAGAAAAATGTTAAACAAACCTATCGATCTTGTCAGGCGTGGAACGACACTTTTCACTCGCTGATAGGCGACTCTATCTAATTTTGTTCTTTCGACTTCAAAATATCTACGCTCAATTATTATTATATATAAAAGAAAAAAACATTTTTTATTCTTTCCCGATGCGATAACAAATCAAATTTTTGAAGAAATAAATTAAAAGGTATTTTATAAAAATGTATCTCCATAACCTATTGTTATAAAAGCTAGCTCCACAATAACCGGATGTTGTTTTTCTCGTCATTTATAGTCAATAAACAAATAAATTATTGTACTTTAAAAGACAATACATTTAATTTTTTTGAATTTTTAAACTTTCTGAGAAATTTATCATAAAATGCCCAGCGTATATTTTATCATTAGCACACACACACACAAAAAAAACTCTTCGGAGTTAACTGTCAATTTGATATACCTCAGGCTCCTCGAGTTGACATACTATCCAAGCTCGAAGAGGTTATAAAGAAACTGTTTTCAAAATATTTAGTTTGAATTTAAGAGGAAAATATCACCGTTTTAATGATTTAACAGTAAAAATAAATCGTAATTTTCGATTATCTTAACGCTTACAACTCTTAAATTGTGTTCTCGTAAATTCTTTCCTTAACACGAAAAATACGATATGCGAAATGTTTGCTGAGATCCGCCATATTTTTTTAACATTACGGAGGAAAAATTCAAAACTATTACAAAATAAATAAATACAAGATCGATTTTTATTGAGAATAAACCAAAATAGCATTCAAAAAGGTAATCTAAAATTCTTTATAAACGATAACTTTCGGTACAGAGTTCAATCGTTTTTTTTTTACTCGGTAATATAGTTAAGATATATAGGAAGCTTTGTTTATTTTCGTCATTAAATTTGACGGCATTAAGAAACTAAAATAATGTTCGAAATTTCGGATTCTGCCAGTGATCCGTTGGTCGAAGAGTTGACGTGACTGGGGAACGTGATCACCTATTCAGAAGTAAAACGTGATCGTGATGATAAAGAAGAGATTCGTAAAAAAAAAAAAATGCAATATATTTAAACAAATGAATAATGATGCATTTGTGCTTTTAAAAGAAAATTAGCGAGTCCAAACAATGAATATTGATTCCTCGAGAATAGTTACTTCCACTTCAATTTATTGATAACAATCGATATTTTTTAAAAAATAGTAAACTTAATTCTATGTTAAACAAATTCTCATTTTCTTCATGCACGTCTTCGGACTGTGTAAATATAAATTCCAGAATATTTTAATGGTAAATTCGAGGTATAAGTTAATTATGATCACAAAATAGGCAGTTTTCATGCAGTTCGACACGTCGACTAAGAAAACATTTCGAAAGGTGAAACTTATAAAAATTTAAATGCGAGGTTTATATATGTATAAATAATTTCCTGTAATGTTCCAGATTCGTACGAAATATTTATATGGTTGACCGTAAAACCGGACATTGATTTGAAAATGTTATAAAATCTTCAATAGGAGCATCACGAACAAAAAAAAAAATTCGGTAAGCCTGTAAAAATTCAGTAAAAATAAGAAAATCGCTTAAACCCGTGTTGTGTGTGACGTAACAAGGCATTATACGATTTTCTTATTTTAAAAGACAGTTTAACATAATCTGAATCAGATATGAATTTGTTCTAAACTAATTGAATATAAAATACTTAAATTCAATGCACGATTTAATAGGTGTTTTTTTGTTTTTTTTTTGTCTTCTATTATGTCCGAGTTTATCGTTTTGATCAAAAAGTTAAGCTAATTAGACACTACAATGTAATATTTGTGTCTAGTTTGAGTCGTTGACCCATTATATTATTTCTCTCTCTCATCCATACAATGAAGAATATCTTATAATTGCACATCATGTATTGTATCGCTCATCGTGTTAGTGTCCAAATTATATTTAATGATTTTCTTAGGTTGAATGTATGCACTGCGGAAAAAATGTTTTGCGCTGATTTTCGCGGTATACTTCTTAAATGCCATGGAAAAATTTTCAAAGTATATAAGTGAACAGCGCCCCATCTAGGGTGAGGCGAATGGTGCGAAAATTATGAAGGGGCTCGAAAATGGCGGTTGCAATTTTCACGCACAAGCTTAATTATATTTATCTCGACAATATTTCGTGCTGTAGAGTCGATCTACAAAGACATAATGGTGTATTTTACAAATGGATAATATTTATCGAGGGAGAGAGAAACCAATGGCAATTAAATTGATTAATTGATAAATAATTATTTATTAATGAATTTTTTGGTAGTACAGTAAAACCTCGATTTTACGGACTATAGCGGGCAAGACTAGTCCGTAAAATCGAAGTAAATTTTTTTTTATAAACATTAATTAGCATTTTCAACATACCTGCACTAATTAATGTGACTTATGCCTAAAAACTGTATTATTTTCCAATTTGCAACACTATTTTCCAAGAATTTTTCATTT